>JAODAL010000777.1:40000-272755 GCA_025379985.1 Phyllomedusa bahiana
ATAAGAGGCGCTTGCAGAGAGAAAGCAGAATCTGGAATCTTCTCAGCCCCAGCATCTCTGCAGGCAGCAGGGTACTCCAAGCAGAGATGCCGTGCAGCAGGTAGGAAGCATTATGAAGAGTACAGGACACAGTGAGTGAATGGACTGTCTTCAGTACAAATAAAGTGAGTACCGGGCTGTTCCTCTGATCCTATCGCCGTACCAGGACATTAGGCAATGGGGGGGAGGAGTTGGAGGGGAAAAGACAGGGTTCTGTCATTTTAACCTGTGAATCTAAGTTTTTAACTTTGGCCCACTGAGTTTGACACCCCTGTTCTACATCAGTCACTTCATCTATTTCATCTGAAGCACTATATTAATAGTACTACTTGTTATGTTATATATTTAATTTCTTGTAGAGAATGCGAAGATTCATATGAAGGATGCACCAAGCAGAGACTTAAAAATCGTGTATGTCGACATTTGTCTGATAGAACTCATTCAGACGTGAGGAGTAAATGCGCGGTTTCCTCTCATTTTCAATTTCGTGTTGGTAAAAGGTCTCCTCAGAGGCCAAAATATATTGTTTTTATAAATTTCTGATACTTTTGTCATTGAGCGTCCTTGTCGTCTCTCAATAGGGAAAGGGACTTCCCTGCTTCATCGCTCCAGTGTATGGCACAATAAGAAAGCAGCCAAGCCTAATACTTCAGTCTTAGGGTATGTTCACACGGCTTATTTTGGGGCGTATTGCGCGTTATACGTGGCGAAATGTGTGGCGCAATTACAGTAATCCATAGCTCTAGGCTACTTTACATTGTATTAAAGTGTCCTATCTTCAGTGTTGTCCCATGAAAAGATATAATGCAATATTTACAAAAATGTGAGGGGTGCACTTATTTTTGTGAGATACTGTAACTGTCAAATTCTTGCCGCCTTCCTAAAGACAGATTTATGATTAGAGTACTGGAGTGCTAAGACTCACTTCATACCTTTATTGGGCACTTGACTTCAGGAATGTGTCGCTTCCTCTTCTTTTCAGCGTATGTGTGGCAGAGATAATGAAAGTGAATGGGGCTGGCCACCCCCCCCCCCCTCCCGTGCTTTAGAAGAACGTGCTGATCAGTGCGTCGTTCTAAACACACTGGTACGCGCCGCAAGATGCAGTGTAAACGTTCCTGGCCAGCGTATGCTTCTACAACTACCTATGCCGGCCCTCATTCACATTTTCCCTGGCAGGTCATGTTCAATGAGCACTATGAATTACCGTATTCCCAGGGTGTGTTGCAGCACAATTAGTCCTCGTTCACGCGGCTTATTCTGGCACTGATTTCAGCCGTATTTGCGCTGCAATACGGCTGAAATCAGTCTCAGGCATTCCGGTAATCCGCGGGTCTCATAAGTGACATGCATATTATTTACGGCGTGTACGCGCCGGGAATAATGAAGGTTTCTGATGCCGCCCCCCCCCCCGCTGCACGGCAGCCGGCGTAATTGCAGGGCGAAATCCGTCCCCGCAATAAACTGTGTGAACTGTGCCTTACGCCCCGAATTTCGGCTTGCAAATACGCTGTGTGATCATACCTGCATACGTACAAAACAGAGGTGGGGGGGCCCATTCACGCGTATTATCAGCGGCGTGTAAGTGAACTATTGACATGTCACTGTATGAGCGTATTGTACGCCCGGGGATACGACACGTAATTCATGGTTTTCTATGAGAGCTATGAATTACCGTAATCGTCGCACGCAATTCGCCTTGTGCTTTATACGCGGCGAGATGGGCGGCAAAATAAGCCGTGTGAACCTACCCTGACTGCCTGGTTTCTTTGAAGATCACAGCCATGCCACGCCACATGATCAGATCGTTTCTGGGGGGGCACCCTTCTAACAAGATCTCCATTTGTCCATGCATTACATTTTGCTCCGTGCACTATAGACCAGTCGCAGTGCCTCTTCATACCGCTCTATAGGCTTCAGTTCTCCACGTTGCATAGCTTGGCTGTAAATCCCGCAGTCCGGGCCGGGATGTCTCAGCAGTGAATGTTTATAAAATGTACGATAATAAACTGGGGGATGGCGGCACGTCTGGCAGCGGATGAAGAGCAATTACCCTTCACTGCACAGTAGCTCCGGCATATTTTTATATACTTTTCATTGGGCAAACTTTCCTTTCTGCTTTACTAATTTGGAATGATTGAGTGAGGCGAGCTGGGCAGTGGCTCACCACTAATGCCTTCATCGGAGAGACCAACCTAGTGCCGCCAAAGTATGGGGTTTCGGGCTAGTGGATCAGGTGAAGAAAAAAAAAATGACCTTATTTTTTCCGTTCCAAAATGTATTTTTATAGCCTTCGTGCTTTAAATATGAATTAACCATTGCCATATGCTTTCTTCAGCTGCTCTCTCGTTCCCATTCGCCTACAGTGGTCGGTTAGTATTGACCACCTCGGATCGCCTAGCGGGCCATTTTTATTTTAGGAGTACTTGGCACGTTCCTTCTCGCAGTGGAAGAATCCATTCATTGCTGGCGGGAGGAGATGGGTTACAGCATATCCGTTTAGGAGTTAGCTAGAGGCAATCTTTGTCCAGAGAGCATAATTTTTAAAGTTGGTAAAAGTGATAAGGGTGAGGCTACTGTAGCAGCTTTCGAGACTAAACCACACCTAATGACGCCAATGGCACACGGTTTAGTGCTCGGGCTGACTAATGAGCAGCAGCCGACACCCCATCCAAGGGAAATGAATAAAAAAACTGGACTTTGGATAAGCACCAGTTCATATCAGTATGCAGAAAAGCCACATCATACACAACATATCATACACAATACAATATCATACACTACAAAAACTCAAAAATACTGCTTAACAACCACTCGCACGCCTACTATACATGAAGGGGGTGAGTGCCAGCATTACTATTGCATATAGATAAGGCTTATAAAGGATGCCAATTCGACGGTTACGTGTGGTGCACCATGCTGGCTTACAATAAATTGATGACGCCCTTACTATTTGATTGAGTGGCTTTGTCTAAAGTAGACGACCCCTTCACGTCCTATTCCCCTCCCTCCTTGCCGGTGCCAGCAGCAATGTCCATCGCTATCGCTTCTGTGAATGGAGTGAATATATTGTAGCTGCACTGCAGGTCACCAGCATGGTGGGGTATGGGGTGCGTGTAAGTATTCAGACCTCCACCCAGTCACTGTTTTATCTGTCTTCTCTTCCAGGGAGGCTGTAGATGAGAAGATCTTCACCTTGATACTACAGATACTGTCTAGAGCCTTGAAGGAGCTGCAGGTGCAGATTGCGGTGTCTGAGCCGTCTGTGGGACGTTGGTCGGACTTATCAGCCGAATGCTTCCGGTGCTTGAGAAACGCTTGCGTACAGTGCCCATCAAATCAGGAGCGCATCAGGTAACCTGGAGAATGGAGCTTTATTAGGAAATACAAAAAATATTTTTAGATAATTTTTTAATATAAAAAATTAAGAATTATTTTTCCTAAAGCTTAAAAAGCTTCCTATGGATCTATCTATCCCTATCTATCTATGGATCTATCCCTATTTATCTATGGATCTATCCATAAGAGTAGTCCCCATCATATAAGGTACTACAGTCTGAGTTCTCCAGACCGTTCCCTAGATAGGCAGTGGATTCGATCAATCTCTGGATATGACGCTGAGCACGTGCACTCACCTTCTTTCTGAGTGGAACCTGCCTGGTTAAACCATTATATGGTCTTGATCACCGTGCTGCAGCTCAGTATCAGGGTGTTGGCGATCTTCTTATAGCCTCGGCCATCTTTATGTAGAGCAACAATTATTTTTTTTAGATCCCCAGACAGTTCTGTGCCATGAGGAGCCATGTTGAACTTCTAGTGACCAGTATGAAATGGTGTGAGAGCCGCAACTCACCTTCTCCCCATTCACACCTGAGACCTTATAACAAGTCACATGACATTGGGGAGGGAAGACGGCAAATTGGGCACAATTTGTCAATTGTCACTTAGGGGTGTACTCACTTTTGTTGCCAGCGGTTTAGACATTGATGGCTGTGTGTTGAATTATTTTGAGGGCACCAAATTTACACTATTAGGGTGCGTTCACACGGCATAGGACAAATACCGTCCGGTTTGTATGCACAATTATTTTTTATTAAATTTTTATTTATTTCTTTATTTTTTTTTACACTTATGTTTTTTACTTTTTATTTTTTTATTTTCACTGCCCTGATCATGCTTTCACAGTCCTGCACTCAGCCCCTGTGTTGCCTCCCCGTCTTGTAAACCATGAAGGGAGAACTGTTTTTTTTTTTTTCCCACTTAGTAATGTATTAGCATATTCCTATATGCTAATACATTATAATCTGTGTCAGACTGACACAGGCAGTGATCAGGACAGTACACAGTCTGCCCTGATCACTGCATTGTTACACACACAGTCCTGGGGCTACTCTAGGCCCCCGGGCTGACTGTGCAGCCATCCCCCGGGCTCTGTTGGGTCACCGGGTGTTCCAATCACCCGACAGAGCAGGGAAACCCTTTTGATTGCACTGCGGTGACGATCTGCAGCAATCAAAGGGTTAAAGCACTGGGGAGCGGAGGTCTCCGCCGCTTGCAGGAGCTGCGCTGGGATCAGGGCTGTGTAGTACAGCCCCGATCTCAGCGCTGCTACGGCACCCGGCGCCGCAAACTCCGATGTCTGCAGCGGCGGCAAAAGACGTCGCTGCAGACGAACGACCTGAAATGCTCGACGTCAAAAGACGGTGGGCCGTCGTTACGGAGTTAAAGGGGTTGTCTCACTACAAAGATCATAGTTTAAAATGAGGGGAACCAAAATGTAAGCATGTCCATCCTTTATTACTATTAGTAAAGTGCTATGGTTAACGAGAACGGGCTGTTTTACATGTGCTTAGCAACCAAGTTGAAGCCCAGGTCGGGTTGCGCCCCGCTGATGTGTTATTGGGTGTCGGCCGTACAGCATTTACCGCCCAGGTCGCGTACGGGAGCGCGCACGGTATGGAGGGAGAGCGAGAGACCAATGTGCAGTCCTACGTAAATCACAAAGAACACAGCTGTACTGTGCAGTCCCACGTAAATCCCTTTTGTGATACAGGAGAGGGCTGTGGGCGACCATACTATAGTACGACGCCCTCCTTTCATGCACACTACTCGGCAGCCCCTGCTGGCTCCTCTATAGTGGATGTAGCAGTAAGGGATGACGTTCCAAACAGACTGTTCTCACGTACTGCCATAAATATGGTGATAAAGTATAGAACACACAAATATAAGACTCATTACATCAATAAAAACTAGATGTATGTTTTAGCCCATAGTGAGAGAGAGAGAGAAGATACTCCCTGCTGGGAGGAGAAGCACGCCCCTTAATTTCACAAGCTCTGCTTGGCAACCAGCATAAACTGCTGCCAAATGCTGGAACGAGACAACCCCTTTAAGATGAGTTTTTCAATGGTTAACACAGAATTTAGTAGGGAAGTGCATTTAGTAGTAGTCCATCTCGAAAAATTAAATATAATTGAAATTAAATGGGTTCTGCAGGACTATCTCTTTATTTGCTATAGGGCTCACACATGTATTATATTAAACCTTGTAATTCATACTGTGATGAGTCTATACAATATATGGGTTTCTCTATTTGACTTCCATTATTGATATCTTCTCAGAAATTTTCTAATTTTCTGAGATGCACTAGTATGTGCCAAGCTTGCATGCATTTTTTTTTCCCATTATTGGGGGTTTCCCATCTGACATGTTGATAGTATCCCGATAGTATATCCCATCAAAGTGTGATAGGTGCCGGTCCCACCTCTAGACACCGTACCTGGCTCTGAAATGGGTCCCCAAAAGTCACCATTCAAATCTCCATTCAGTTCTATGGGTAAGCGGTGTGTTTGGGTGTATTCCTCCCATAAAACAGAATGGAGAGCCGCGCACAAACGCAACCCACTGTCCGTTCTGAGTGGACACTTTCAGGGAGCCCGCACCGATCAGTCTTTGGCATCTCCGATCCATAAGCCATCAAAATGTTATTTGGGAACACCCCTTTAAATGTGTCCAAACCTGCGATGGAGGGAGCCTCCGAACTAGATTTGAACCTCTACTTGCTTTTGTTACAGTACAGGTTAAAGGAAAGCCCTGTGTAAGCACAATATCCGTTCCCATTGCCTTGGCACACGGTGCCCTGTGCAGAATATTTGTATGTTCCTGCGGTTTCACTGTGTGGGGCTAAAGGCGCTCCCTTTAATTAGGTAGAGAAAGCTTGAATAATGTTACCACAAAGCTCAGGGAGCTGCTCAGCAGATGTCACTGCAAGCGTTGGAGATCCTGATGCCGAGTACATCCAGGAAACCGTCTAAGGGAGATCATTAAACTGATAACCTCAAGGCTAAAGCTGCAGTTTCTTAAACATCAGTGTGAGATATATATATATATATATATATATATATATATATATTTTTTAAGTCCTCGTACGCCCCCCTCTTTAATGGGGTTGTCTCGCTACAAGGATTACTTTTTATGTCAAAGATCTTGCAAAAACAAGTCACTTTGCAATATGTGTCCATTAACCGTGTCCTACCTATTCCTGGATATCCCCTCTTGTATGGGCTGCATCAGCTCCTCAGGTCGCTATAGCTACAGACCTGACTTATACTGCAGCCTAGTAGAAGCCAGTAAACACGCCCCTGAATTCAAAGTGAAACCAAGAAAACAGGACTGAGGTAAGATGAATCAATGTAGTGAGACAACCCCTTTAAGGTATTGCTGAGCTCGCTATGTGTACACTTTGCTTATGATGTCCAGGAGCTCTACAAATACTTGGCTTCACTTCTCTAGTTAAAATTGTCTTACGTTGTGCTGTCCTCTATTCACTTTCAAAGCTGCATCTAGAATTCTGCACGTGATTATTTGATTCACAGTGTCTGCCAACAGAGACACGATGTTAGCAGCTTAGTAATTATCGCATAATTTCTTGCTTTCTGCTGCATTGCTTGCTAGAGATGCCATGTTTTCTATGTTGCATGTGGCACAATCTAGGAAAAGCCACTCCCCTTTGGCCACCTGATCTCCTGGGCTTCACACAGAGCTGTTTCCTGTGTGTCAAGACAAAGTAGTACTGAGCTTCCAATCATCAACCCCATATATCACAGAGCTCAGCCTCTCTCCTCTATCATATAACCCTATATATCACAGAGCTCAGCTTCTCTCCTCTACTATAACCCTATATATCACAGAGCTCAGCTTCTCCTCTTCATATAACCCTTTATATCAAGAGCCACCCTCTCTCCTCTTCATATAACCCTATAAATCAAGCTCAGCCTCTCTCCTCTTCATAAAACCCCTATATATCACGCCAGCCTCTCTCCTCTATTCATAATAACCCTAAAATATCCCCGGGCCTTTTCCTCTATCTATAACCCTTTATCCGCTCACATTCTCCTCCCTGAATTTCCCCTTAAAAACTTTAATCGCAGGAAACCCCACTGGGTTTTTTTCCCTTTCTTATTAACTATTAATACAGAGCCCCCCCGCCGCCCCCCCCCAGGCCGCCCCCCCCCCCCGCCCCCCCCCCCCCCCCCCCCCTTTAAAAACAGCTACAAAGGGCTTCTCTTGCTATGATGGGCCTGTCCTGGATTACACAGACATAACATCGCTGTAGATGGACACTGTGTAATGCTTCAGTTCTCCGGCAGGGGTGCTGTAGGGAAATTTAACAGTTCCCACTGGGGTTTACTAACTATGACTGGGGGATCAATGTATGAGAAAATTATGGTGGTGATTGTACATGCATGTTGTGTTTTTTTTTTTTTTTTTTTTTTTTATAAATTTGTTTGACTGTATAGTTGGCTAATATGTCTCAATTATTTTGGTTCTAACGGTTATCCTTTTAATGTGACAGAAACGGGGGACTGATTGAAAAGGCCACAGCTCTCATCAGAGTCTTCAGTACGTCAAACACCTCACAAGAATCTTGCTTAGTCGGTAAGCAGCGCCTCACACTTTATAAAGCAGCCTGGTCTTGTATAATTGTTAAAGGGATGTACCAACTGTGCAGGGGAAGCTGAGGGCATAGCTGCTTGTACAAGATAATCTGAGTCTCTTACTGCAGGCACAGGACACTGAGGAGATGTGTGACAGAGTTTACCTGTTGCTTCAGCCTCCTTCTCCTCCATGGCACACAGGCATTTATATTACACTGCTGCTGGTATGCACATGATGTAGACTTACAGGCTCAACTTGCACAGTGGACTCTGCCAGCTCAGAAGCAGTTGACTTTGATACATCTGTCAACATAGTGATCCATCAAGCTGTCATGTGCTTACTTGGCCCGATTTCAGAGCTGTCTTAAAGGGCCAGCGCTTTTTTAAAAAACTTGAATTACAGGTGAAATGCTTTGATTTTCCTAATGAAGCTTATTTTAGAAAGTGTTTGTATTTTAGTCCTTTGTAACTTCAAGATATAAACAAATCTATTAGTCAGCTCACTATGAAAAGCGTTTAGGCAAATACCTTGATTGAAGCACAGCACGGAGACTCCCAGTCAGCTCCTTCCTGGGAGAGTAGTAGCAACAAATTGTAGTATGGATGCTCCAGCTTGCAGGCTGTTGCCGTGAAAACCAGATGATTGCAGCTTTCTTAAAAATCACTTCATGTTTATTTTCATGCAGTTAAAACATCTTTATGCACAATGATTAAGACTGCCTAAGTCGAAACGCGTCGTGCTGTTTCCCCTATGGGTATCATACCTGCAACCTCTATACTCTGCATAAAGATGTTTTAATTGCATGAAAATAAACATGAAGTGATTTTAAAGAGCTGTAATCATCTGGTTTTCACGGCGACAGCCTGCAAGCTGGAGCATCCATACTACAATTTGTTACTTCAAGAGGTTTCTCTGGAGGTAATTGGTACTCTTTGTGTTATCTGATCTAACAAACAAAGGAGACGAATTACTTTTTTTTTTTTTTTTTTTTTTTTTACTTTAGCTCTGAAGCTTCTTTTGACTTTAGGTAAACATCTCTTGCTCTCAGGTCAGAGTAATTAGCAGACCTATGAATACAGAGCTGAAATGCTAATCACTGTCATAGAACCACTCACAGCGTGACCAGGAAGAGACAACCATGAATGAAAGCTGCTTTTGGCTCTGTAAAATGGCGTGGTGAGACAACCTCTTTAAGCCTTACACATTGTCTATTCACATCAGTGGGTTCCCTGTAATTTAGGACAGGTATTCCAGAGGAAGAGATGTTCTTTGTAACCAGTAGTAGAGTATGTTAGCACAAAGGCGTCTTCATCCTATTGCTTAAAATATAAATCTGATTCATAGTTCACATAGTGAACTACTGTGTGGATTTTATTTCGCTGCAGATTCGGAAGCTGAAGAGCCCCATTGAAAATGGGGCCGATCCTGGTCTTAACTGGCGTTAAAGGGGTTGTGTCACTACCTTGATTCCTCTTACCTTAGTCCAGTTTTCTTGGTTTCACTGTGAATTCAGGGGCGTGTTGACTGGCTTCTACTAGGCTGCAGTAGAAGCCAGGTCTGTAGCTATAGCAACCAGTGCTGGCAGCCTATCAGGAGAGATCAAACAGGTCTGTAGCTATAGTGACCTGAGGAGCTGATGCAGCCCATACAAGAGGGGAGATCTAGGAATAGGTAGGACACTGTTAATGGACATATATTACAAAGTGAATTGTTTTTGCAAGATCTTTAACATAAAAAGTGTTCCCTATAGTGAGACTATCCCTTTAAACACAACCGCTACACGGTGAAAGTCCAAGGCAGAAATCTGAAGGTATCTTCTCGGATTTTTTCTGTGGCTTCTGCAGTGTTTCTTTTTTTTTTTTACGATGAAGAATATTTGTTGTCAACATCTTTTCCATAAATCTCACAAATGGGGTCACCTAATTCTTAGTGAAGAAGTGGTTGCAGATGCTAGTGAGTCCCCATTGAAGTCTTCGGGTTTGGGTCTGTTCATACGGCTGATTTGCATCGTGGAATCGCTATGGAGTCCATGCTTAAAATCCACTCCAGTAAGCGTGGATTGAGCAGATTTTCAGCCTATATATCAAAACGGGAGGTGAGGAGTCAGCGTGGAAGCTGCCACAAGAATTGACAAGTCAATTCTTTTTCAGCACTGAAAATCAGTCCAAGCTGAAAAAAAATCAGCGTTGTATGCAAACCAATGTGGATTTTCATTGCATCAGATTTGAGGCTGTTTCTGTGCCGAATCTGCGTCCCAGATCTGGTCTGTGAACATACAGTGTGTGGACATACAGAAACGGGCAAATAAGTAGCTGCTGTAGCGTTAAAGGTAACCTGTCCCATTGGACATGCTCTCTGGTCTGCAGGCAGCATATTATAGAGCAGAAACAGCTGAGCAGATTTATCTGTAATTTTGTTTGGAAAGATTCTTTAAAAGTTGCATTTTATCTATTAAAAGGGACTTTATTTGTTATAGGGCTCAAAATTATTATTAACGTTGTAATTCATACTTCTTCAAAATTATTTACCTGTCCTGTTGTACAAAACCAGGCAAAGAGCCCTGTCCTCCCTTACCTCCTGCAAACCATGTGACGTTCATTGATCACATGGCCTCAATGAACATTTTGTCGTCCTTTAGTGGGTGTGCTTTGAAGCCAGGCTCAGCACAGGAACACTCCCCTGTATTGGGTGTGAGGCTATGTTTACACGGCTTAAAATGAGACGTATTTCAGTTCGTAATTATGCGCCGTAGTGTACAAATTACGTCTGGAATCCGTCCCAGTCATTACGGTAATCCACAGTTCTCATAGAGAACTATGGATTACGTCTCCTCTCCCTGCTCGGCGAATCCGCAGCGGGGGCAGATAAGTGACATGTGAATTACTAGCGGCGTATACGCGCCGCTGGTAATGAATGTCTATGGGCCGGCGAGGTGCCGCCCCCCGCTCCCACCCCCGTCCACACGGCGTAATTGCGGGTCGTAATTCCGCCCCGCAAATAAGCCGTGTGAACATAGCCTGGCTGAGCAGAGAACGACCTGGCTGCATTCACTCTTGTCAGTCTGTAGTATAAAAGTGACTATAAGTAATTACATTACATTAATTAAAGGGAAATGGGAACTGTTTGAGTCCTGCTGGCAGAACTTTAGTAAAGGAAGCAGAGGACAGCAGTTCAGAGCTGGTGGTTTGCTGTGTACTGTTGTCATGAAAATGATGACTGCAGCTCTGTACAGTTTACAGTCCTGTACAGTCCTAGCTGTCATCATTATCATGAGTCAGTACAGAGCAGGGGGGCCTAGCTGTCATCATTATCATGACAGTCAGTACAGAGCAGGGGGGCCTAGCTGTCATCATTATCATGACAGTCAGTAAAGAGCATGGGAGCTCACACCTTTATGTCAGCACAATGTCTAGTAGTGATAACTGTGGAGAGAAGTCCTAGATTGCAATGCAGTCTGGGACTTGTAGGAAAGCTGCTGGAGAAGTACTGGCACTCCCATAAGCACTAAGTTTCACTGTAAAAAGTGGATCATAGGATAGATGAATAAGGAGGAAAAAGAGAAGAAGCACATGAAGGTAGTGGAATATCTTTACTTTTCAATATATATGCTCTTCTATGAAAATTTTAAACTCCCTGATAACCGCTTTAAGTTCGCTGCTTGTTCTGGGTTAAGTAGGCCAGTGGGCAGTCTTGGTAAAGATTGACAGCTCTCTCTGCATATGCACTCATACCAGGTTTGCTGTCAAACGCTGATAAGACCGCCCACTGGACTCCTGAATCCTGACTAAGCAATAAATTCAATTCACTCCCTATAAAATTATACATCAATCTACTCTGCTCCTCCTGCTGTGTAACATGGTACTTGCAGATCAAAAAGCAAGATCTCTATGACCAGTTCCCTTTAAATGGGTCCATGGACAGCCCCTAGTCTCAGAACCATGAAGGGATCCAGTGGATTTATAGTACACGATAAATCTAAGCGGCAACCACAGAGTTTGGGGTTGGGGTTAGGGGTTGTCTCACTATAAAGATTAGCTTTCCACATGTAGGAAACGGTAAATCGAGACTTTTTTTCCAAATACATTCCTCTCTTTTGATTTTTTTTTTTTCTGGTCAGGAGGTAAAATTAGATTTTATCTGCTCTGAGTGCACATGGGTTTCTCTGGTTACCGTCCTGCTCTTTCTCTTATCTGAGAGCAGGGAGTGACCTCACTACAGGTCGCCACACAGGACTGCCAGCAACTGGAGAACAGAGTGCGTTATCTCTAAGGGTATGTTCACACGATGTACTGCGGCGCGTACAGTAGGCGGCGCAGTACATCGTGTGTTTCGGGAGCTTGCGCTTATATGGCCCACAGACATGCATTACTCATGGGGCGTATTCGCCGCAAGTAATTGACATGTCCCTTATCTCCCCGGCGTCAATAAAATTTCGAATTTTTTGCGAGCGGGGGAGGGGGAGGGAAATCCATAGTGCTCTATGAGAGTAGGGATTCCCCCAAAATTTTCGGCTTTAATTCCCCCTTTATTAGAGCAAAAAATACGCACGAAAAGCACGGGGGAAAATGACCCCCTGGAAAATCCCTTACAAAAACAAAGGAGCTAGTTTTTCTGCTTTTTCCCTTTGAGCTCTGAAGCCTTCTTCTCTGTAGTTTAAAGATCCCCTGTCTTTTTTTGGTGCTGGGAATTTTGGAATGATTTTTTAATCACTGCAAATAGAAAAAACCATGCCAACCGGGAAAAAACCCGGATTAAAATTGAAGCGGGCTTATGCCTCTTTTGAAACAGGGTTTAGAAAAAAAACCCCTTTAAGGCCCCAAACATTTAAGGGGGGAAACCTCCACCCCCCCATCCCTTTTAACCCCCTCACTGCCCACAGGTCTGCCGCTCATTAGAAAGATGGGGCTTTGTCCTGTTCATTGGTTATCCAGGTCTGCTATTGCCAGCGCCTCTTCATTCGGGGGGCCCCCATCCCGTCGGCCCCCCCCTTGAGCAGTGGCGGGGAGACCGTACCCCAATTTAACCCCTTCACTGGGGATAATTCGGGTTAATTGGGGCCCAAAGTTGTCTGTTTCGGAGGGGGACTTAGAAAAGCTGAAATTCCTTAGAAAAATTTATTAACGGAAAACTCCCTCCTTCGCGGCCTTTTTTGTGGTTTGGGGGTTAATTCTGGGAAAGGTTCAGAATGTACTTTTTGGACGGGAATTCCCTGGGAAAAAAGGGGTTGGCAGGGCCCGCGGGGAAAAAACCTTTTAAAGCACTGTGGTCCCCTAAAAAGTATTTTTTTTTTCCACCCCAAATAAATAAAGAAAGAAATTGTCATTAAATAGACAGTGTTTTATTAACTGAGAAAATTTAAAAACCACCCTTCTCCTTTTCCCCCCTTTTGCAAATGGCTCTCTGCATCGAGTCCTAGCTTGCTAGACCCAAACAATGGGGGGGACCGGTTGAAGGGGAAAGTTTTGCTGCGGTCGCAGTTTTGCGGGACACGGGAAAAAGGGGGGGTTTACAGGAAATTTTTGGGTCCCCGTGCAAAGCCCTTTGACTTGGAAAGTTTTTCACCTTCGGGTTTTTCGGGTTTTTAAAATTTGGGTTTTTTTAGGGTTTTTAAAAAATTTTTCCCAAAATTTGGCACTAAAAACAGGGGGCCCCGGGGAAAGGTTTAAAATTTCGCGCCCTTTTATTAACAAAAGTTTAAAAAAGCAAAACACGATTTGGGGCCCGGGCGCGGGAGGAGGGGACTTTGTTCTTTTGCGTTTCGGGTGAAAAATTCACTTTGGGAAAAAGGGGGGTTGCCCTCACTAAAAAGGATTGCCTTTTTTTTTTAAAGTTCTTGCAAAAAAAAGCCCTTTTTGCATTTGTGCCCCTTTTAACAGTGTCCTACCTTTTTCCTAGATATCCCATTTTTGGTTTGGTCCATCGGGCCCCTAGGTCCCTAAAGGGCCAGACCTTTTCAATCTCCCCCTTTGGTTAGGTTGCCAGCACGGGTTTTTTTGCAAATAGCTACGGGGACCTTTTTTGATTTTCCCCCCGGTGGGTTTTCCCACACTGGTTGCTAAAAGTACAAAACCTGTTTGTTTCTCTCCGGTAGGTTGGGCCCAGCACGGGTTGCTATAGCTACGGGACCGGGCTTCAAACAAAAAGCCTAGTTTTAACCATTTAAACCCCCCCTTAAAATTCGAAAATAAAACCAAGAAACAGGCTAAAGGCAAGATAAACCCAATGTGGGAGAAAAACCCCTTTAAAAATTGTGTTAAAAAATAAATTGGTTGGTTTTTGAAAGTTCTCATTTTTGAAAAAAAAATAACCCAGTAAATTTTTAAAATGCCCCTTTTTGGGCGATGTTCCCCCCAAAGGGGTTTATTTGTCCCCCGGATTGGCGCCTTTAACCCCCGCCGGTTTTGGGGCGCTGAAAGTACGGCGCCAACCCCCTGGGGCGAGTAATTAGGGTTTAAACCACTGTTCATGAAAAACAGTGGATTCCGCCGTTTCCCCCCCCGGCTCGGGGGAATCCCCCTTGGGGGGGAAAAAGTGACTTCCCACATTTTTTTAGGGGCAACGGACGCGCCGTAATAATGCATTATCTTTTGGGGGCTGGGACCCTGCCCCCCTTATTCCCCAATGCCGGAATTCCCCGACCCGCAATCCGGCCCCCTTTTTTTGGGTTTTTCCCGTGAAAAGCCTGTGAGGGGGGGCCTTTTATATTTAAATTAGTTAACCGCCCGGGTTTTCCCCCATGGGGAAAAGCAGTGTGCATGTCCACCTGATAAAGCTGAGTTTTGGGTTTATACACACATGCTTTCACTCTTTTCAGCCCAAGAGGGCATAGGAACCCCCCGGACTGATTATTCTGGTTGAATTTAAAGGGTATGTTCACCGGGGTTTTTTTGGGGCACATTTCGCCACGTTTTTGGGGTTTTATTTGCCCCTAAATACTTGGGGAAATGCCCCCACAAATTTTCCCCGGGAAACCACAACTCTCATTAAACTATGGATTACGCCTCATTTCCCCCCCCATAAAAATTTCCCTCATATTTTACGGGACGGGTAGTGAGTGACATGGTTTTAAAATTTTTCGTTGGGAAAAACGCACCCGATAAAAAACAATTGTAAGGGACCGGGGGGGACAGCCCCCCCCCCTCTTTGGGGGAATTTTGGGGCTGAACGCGCGACTCCCGGCACCCCAAAGTAATTTTTGGGGGCCCTTATTAACCCCGCCGCAGTTACGCTGTTTTGAAAATGGGCCCAAACAAAAAGATCACTTTAAAAGACAACCCATTAGAAAAAAAGTACCGTTTTATACGACTATAGTTTTAATTTTTTCCAAAAAAAAACTGGGGAAACGAATTGACTCGAGTAAAACCAAAGGGGGGGGGAAAAAACAGCCCCTACCGGGAAATTTCAAAAATAAAAAGGGGTACCCAAATAAAATTACCCTAGGGGGGTTTTAAGGGGGTTTAATGCCCCCCATAGTAGGGTCTCTGTATAGTGATCCTCTGTTTTAAAAGCATGTTTTCGGAAAATTTTTTGGTGAAAACTTGTCGAGCCCCTATGCTTTATAGTCCAAAACTTTTTTTGCACACGTGAAACAGAGGATCTTTTTTACAGAGACCCCGACTAAATTGGTGAGTGACAAGGGATTTGTGTCTACCAGCTCCCCGCTCACTAGGTGACTACACAATGACTACACATGACTACACAATGTGAACAGAAAATCTGACACAAATGTTCTGTCATTCTCCTAATAGTCAGATCTCTGTATTTTTTTATCCTTCTGTTTTATGGGTTGTAGGGATTGGGGACTTTAAAAAAAATGAAGGGGAGTTTGATGGGGCCCCATGCTCCGTCACTCCCCTACACCCCCGCGAAATTTTTTTTTTCTGGGTTTACAAAAGGAAAAGTGGGTCAAATTTGCAGAGACTTTACTAAAGGGGAGTTGGCACTTGAGATGTTTTGCCCATCGAAATCTTGTGTATTTTCGTGTATATAAAATTTTTATTATATTTTATTAAAATTTTGGTTTGTGTAAATATATATTATATATATATATGTGTGGTTTTTTTTTAAATATAAAGTGTGTTTTTTATATATAAATATAATTTTTAAAAGTGTGTGTATAAATAAATATTTTATAATTTTATGTGGGGTGTTTATTTTAAATATAATATATAGGTTTTGTGTAAAATTTTTTATATAGGGGGTATTTTATTTTAAAATATATATGTTGGGGTGTTTAAAAAATATTTAAATTATTTTTTTATATATTATATTATATTGTTTTTTTATAAAATTAAAATAGGGGTGTTTTATATTATTTTTTTATTTTGGGGGTTTTATTTTTATTGTTGTGTTATTTATAATTTTTTTTTATATATATATAAAATATATTTTTAAAATTTATATTTTTTTATATATATTTATTATATAAAAAGTTTGGGTATAAAATATATATTTTAATATATTGGTGTATATATATATTTATATATTTTGTTTTGTGTATATTTTTTTATTTATTTATTGTGTGGTTTTTATATATTTTTTAGTTTATTTGTTGTTTTTATATATATTTTTAAGGGGGATTAAAATATATATTTGTGTTTAATATATATATTAAAAATATGTTTTGTGTGGGAATATATATATAATAATGTGGGGTTTATATAAAAATATATTTTTTTTATATGTGTGTGTACTTATATAATATATTTTTGGTTTGTATAAAATTTTAGATATATATATAATATATATATGGTTTTTATTTTATTAAATTTATATATTGTGGGGTATATAATTTTATAATTTAAAAAATATATAATATATGTTGGTGTTTAAAATTATATTTTAAAAATATATTGTGGGGGGTGGGGTTTTTATATATATATATATTATATATATGTGTGGTTTATTATATATATATATAATTTTATATATTTTAAAATTTTGTGTATATATATTATATATTATATTTTAGTGTTAAAATAATTTTTAAAAATAGGAATTAAATTGTTGTGTATTTTATTAAAAAATATATGTTTTTTTAAAATTTTTTTTATATATATTATATATTGTTATTATATATGTGGGGTTTTTTATATTTATATATTTTTTATATTTTTAGTGTATATTTTATATATATATTTATTTTAGGTGTGTTTATATATAAAATATATTTATATTTTTATATATTTATATATTATATATATATTGGGGGGTGTTTTTGTTTTATATATATATATATAAATTTTAAAATATGTGTGTTTTATTAAAAAATAAAAATATATAATTATATTTAAAAGTGTGGGGGTTTTATTTTATTTATTTTATATATGTTTTTGTATATATTTAAAATAAAATTTTGTGAAATTTATATATATTATAAAACTTGTTGTGTGTTATTAATAAATATTTTTTGGTGTGATAAATATAAAATATATATATGTGTGTTTTAATATAAATATTTTAAATTTTTGTTATAAAAATTTTAAAAATTTGTTTTTGTATAAATAAAATATATTATATAATATTTTTGTTTTATATATATATATATATATGTGTGTTTTTTATTTTAAATATTATATTATATTGGTTTGTGTATAATTAATATATATTTATGTGTGTGTGTTTTTAAATTTTATATATATTTATTTTTGTGTGTTTTTAAATTTTATACTTTTTAAAAAATATGGTGTTTGTGTTATATATATTATATTTTGAGGGGTTTATATTATTTATATATAAAATAAATTTTTTTGTGTGGTTTTTAAAAATATATATAAAAATGTGTGTGGGGGTTTTATATATATATATTTTTATATTATATATATTTGTGTGTTTTTTATATATATTAAATATTATTAATTTTGTGTATATATATATATATTTTATATTAAAAAATTTTTAAAATTTGTGTGTGTAATATATATTTATATATATATATTTTTATTGTGTTTTTGTAAAAATATTTTATATATTTATATATAAATATATATGTGTTTGTTTATTTATTTTATATTATAAAATATATAATATGTGTGGGGGTATTATATATTTTTATTTAAAAATATGTGTGTGTTTTTTAATATTTTGTATTATAAAAATTTTATTAAAGTTTTTGTATTTTATAAAATAAATATTTATGTGTGTGTTATATATATAAAATATATTTATGTGTTTTGGAAATTATAATTTTTTGTGTGGTTTATATATTTTTTATAATGTGTGTGTATATTAAAATTTTTATTTATTGTGGTAAAAATATATATATATTTATTTGTGTTTTTATTGTAATATATTATTATATATATATATTTGTGTTTTATTATTATATATATATATATGTGTGGTGTATATATATAAATATTTTTTTTTATAAAAATAAAAAATTTTGTGGGTTTTGTAAAATTAAAAATTAAATTTAAATATGTGGTGTGAAAAAAAAAAAAATATAAATTTTTGGGTTTATTTTTATAAAAATTTGTTTGTGTGTGTTTAAAAATTTTATTAAAATTTTGTTTTATTAAAAATAAAAATTGTTAAAATTTGTGTTTAAAATATATATATATTTTTTTGTTTTTTTAAATATATACTATATTTATTAAAAATTTATGTTGTATGTAAAATTTTAAAAAAATAAAATTTAAATATTTTGTATAAAATATTTTTATAAAATTATAATTTGTTGGTGTGTTGTATTATAAAAATTTTAAAATTAAAAATTATATAAAAAATTAATTTTAAAATTTAAAAAAATAAAAATATATTATTTTTTAAAAATATATATATATATTTTAAAAAAATATTGTTTAAAAAATTATGTGGTGGATAAATATTTTTAATAATTTATGTAAAAAATTAAAAAATTTTATATAAAAAAAAAATATATAAAAAAAATAAAAATAAAAAAAAATTAATTTAAAGGGGGAAAAACTTTTTCCCCCCTCACTTTTTTTTTTTTTTCCCCCAAAATTCCCCTTTTTTTTTTTCCCCCCCCCTTTTGGCCCCCGGGGCAAACAAAAACCCTTAAAAATTTTAAAAACCACCTCTCCCCCGTTTTTTTTTTAAACCCCCGCACCCCCTCCCCCTTTTTTTAAAATCACCCCTGGGCCCAAAAACAAAACCCAAAAAATTTCGTTAAAGGCCCCTTCCCCGCCCTTTCCCTTGTTTAAAACCCCCCCAACCCCAAAAAAGAATTTTCTGTTTACCCCCCAGCGATTCAAAAGGCAGGGACTTAAGGGGGGTTTCACCCGGCAAAAAAGGTCAGTTAAACCACGTTTTTTCCCCACCGGAAAATTTTCCTTTTTCTTGACCCTTGGGAAACGGGGCCCCCGGGGGGAAAAGGATTTTCTTTTGCGGTTAGTGGGGAGGAAAAAAACCCCTCCCTTCCCCAAAGAATGAACATGTTTCTATGGTTTTTCGGTGGGGGGGCCGGGGGGTCTGGAAAAACCGCTGGGCGGAAAAAATCAATGCAAATGGGGACTGCTGCCGGGTTTTCCGGTATGAAAACCCATGTAAAAACTTTCACCCCGGTTTTGGAGCCGGGTTTTTTTTTAAACCGAAACCATCTGAAAAAAAGTGTGAAAAAATTTTTGCCATTTGGGACCAGGCCTAATATAATGGAAAAAAACTTTGAAATCTTTTTTCACACGTTTTGGAAAAAAAAAAAAATTTAAACCCCCCCCCCGGGTTTACAACGGGATTCCTCAAGGTGGGTTTGGGCCAAATCTTTCCCTTGCCTCTCAAAGAGGGCCAAAAATTTTGACTTCTCATTGGGTCAAAACCCACCCCCTTATCCAGAGAGAAAAATAAAAAAGCCCAAAACCCTTTCAACTGCAAAATTTTTTTATAAAAAACCTGTGGAGGTGGGCGGGGTTTAAAAAAACCAAAATTGAGGGCCTCCCTTCCTCCTTGGGAAAAAAATTTAAAAACAATATATTCCAAATCAAAAGTATTTGTTCTTCAAAAAAAAAAACCATTTCTGAAAAAACAATGTGAACCTGGGTGTGTTTATGTGTGTATTTTATGTGTTGGGTGTGTTTGGTGTGTGTTTTATATTATATTTTTATATATTAAGTATATTTTAATTTTTTAAAAATTTTATAATATACAAACCCCCCTTACCAAATGGCCCCCACCCAAATGCTAAAGGGGGCTATAAAATTACTAGGGGAAAACCCTAAAAAGGAAACCCTTTTTCTATCCACATGCATAAAAAAAATTTTAGATTCTTTTGGGTTAAAACGTTTTTATCAAAAAAATTTTTAAGCCAAAACCCCCGGGTTACAAAGGGATCTCAGGCGGATGGTCCTACTCTATTTTACCTCTCAAAAGAGCCAAAAATTTAGACTTCTCCTTTGGGGGGCAACCACCCCCATTTTCCAGAGAGAAAAAAAAAAAAAGCACCAACCCTTTCAGGCTGCACCATTTAACGCTTTTGGAGGTGGGGGGCGGGATTTCAGGAAACCAAAATGGAGGCACCCCCCTTCCCCCTTTTATAATTTTTAAAAAAACAATATAAAGCCAAATTTCAACGTATAGTTTCCCGCACAAAAAAACATTTCTGAAAAACACGATGTTAAGCTTTTTTTTTCATTTTAGATAGATTTGCATAAAAGTTCTTTAAAAGATTGGGGCCCAATATTCAGTCCCCTGTCTTTCAGTTGGGGGGGGGCCAGAAAATCCCCAGACAGGCCGAACTTCCCCCCCCACCCCTTCCCCGGGTTGGGGGGAGAGAGACTGCCACAGGCGGGACCCCCCCTGCGGGTTTTCTGCAAAAGTTTTAAAGGGGGTTGCATTAGGACATTTTATCGCTGCGTACCATAATAACCCAAAAGGGTTTATTCCCCCGTGGGTTTATAGCTTTTCTCCCTCGCCCTGTACTTTCTCGAAAACCCTTTTATGGTTGATTTAAAAAAAGCGGGGCGTTTTATAGAGTCAAAGGGGCCGGAAATTTTCATTTTTACCCCACCCCCCCCCCCCCTCCGTCCCTCCAACGATCCGCCCCTTGCCCACATTACAAAAAACAAAATTTTTTCCGCCTTGGTTTTATTTTTCGGACCTCCACCCATCCTTTCACCCCGTTGCCAAAAGGGGGTCGCGTTTTCCAAATTTGCCCAAAACCCCCCCCTGTGCACCAAAATGAATTTCCACCGCTGATTTTTTATTTTTTTTTTTGCAATATATTTACTGTGTTGTTTTTATTACCGTGTAAAGAGCCAGGCCGGCTTTGATGCGTCCGAAGACAAGGCTGTTATTACTCTGTCAGACGAGAATTTATATTATTTTTTTTCTTCAGGAAATAATTATGGGAGTGTGACAAATATATTATTCTCCTCAAAATTTAATATAGGTTTAACCCCAATTTTTTTTTTTCTTCTACTTTTTTGTTTATATGTTTTGAGTTATTGGTGTTGTTTTTGGATGTCCAGTGCGGTTTGGCTATTTTATTGAAAATTTTTTTTTTTTTTTTTTTCAAAACTTTAAACAAGTATAAAAATAAGTAGGGATTTCTTTTCTGTGTTTGCTCCGAGTGCCTAGAAAAAAGAATTTTAACATCAGTGTTTTTGACCACACCTCCTTAAGCAATGTTTCCCCTGAATTTTTTGGATATAGCTTTACACCCTAGGGAATTGCTGGTTATGGCCTAATCGTATAGTAAATGTACTACTGGAATGCACAGCAGATTTGTGTTGGCAGCCAGGCTTTAGATGGAGATGAAAGCACAGGTTGACCTTTGGCAAACCTTAACGAATGCATTAAAGAATTGCTTGGATAAAAATTCCCTCATGGGGTCCATCCACGCGGATTCGGATTTTTAATACTTGTCAAAGACCGACTGTAACCCATCCACATAGACCTCAATTGAAAATCTGCGTTGTAGTCCACATGACTCGGATTTTCTGGGGTTGCAATTCAAAACTGACATTTTTTTCCCCCCAAAAACGTAGAACATGCTCTATTTTACGTCATATTATGCTCAGAAAACAGCGAAAAATTTACTATTGAAGTCAATGGGATAGCATGAAAAGCAAACGGAAAGCTTTGTGCGTGGATTTTGATGCCTCCAAAAAACTCTCAATGTCTCCCACAGCTGCCAAAGCCCCTACTCCGACTCCTCAATTTCCCAAACCTCCGACTCCCTCATACATGGCGCATGTTTAAGTGATAACTTTACTGTAGTAAAATGGTAACATGTGGCTGTTTATCACCTTATGATACAATAATCAAGCTATTTAGGTAGAACAGACACTGACAAGCAAAAGGGTAACAATGTTTTGATCTTTTTAACACTTGTGGGTAGAGTTGAAAAAAAGCTGTATTTGTATCCAAGTCCATTCTGCACCAACATTGGGAATGTGTAGAGAGACCTGGGATCAGATTTTGGTCAAGACCCTGCTTGAATCTGATCCAGAGCCCAGAAGGATTTAGGCAGTATGGGAAAAACCCAAAAAGGGGGATTTCCCAAATACTAACAAAATAATAAAAATTAAAAATTTTGTTTTTAGGAGCAAAACAGTAACAATGCAGTTACAGGAAAGAATCTGCAGAACTAAGCAGATGCTAAATCCTTGCAAGTCACATTTATGTGTAAGGTAGGTAAGATGACTGTATATAAAATTACAGTAGCCCCCATGACAAAGCTGTAGTGGATGGAGAGATATGGGAAGCCTGAAAGTCACAAGTTCAAACATTTTTAGCATTTTGCTTGTCGTGTAAAATATATTTATTGATATGACTTTAGAACACAAAAAAATTGTAAATATGCAAAACACTTGTGGAGTCCCCTGAATTTTGTTTCTAGAAATATATCCGCCTCCATCAGATCCTGCACAACATGACCTCACATCTGATCTCATTATTTCCAGGCTAGAGAACGGCCTCTCTACACTAACTCTAACGCAATATCTCTAACAATGTCAGGGTATAAAGGAATCGCCTCAGCCACAGTCAGTTTTGATGAATGGTTAAACTCTTCGACTTCTTTGAAAGCAGGTGTACAATTTTGCTGAAATCTGTTTGCCCTGGGAGCAGAATCTTTTCCCCTGGGGCAGCGCTTTGCCTGCTCCATGTCATCAATCACACTCCTCATGTGATGAGGCTGAAGATATGGGAACAGTAGCACTGGCCGGACCCAATTCCTCTTGCGGCATGTCCCCACGGCAAGGGTTTTCTCGGCCAGTTTTTAGGCCGGTTTGGCGGTTTTTTTTAGACCTGCCTGAAAACCGGCCGAAAATGAGCACAATGGTGCTCTATGCAAAACCTGTGCAGCAGTCCCCACTGCACAGGTTTTGCCGTCGGACGGTTTTGTCGCCGGCGGTCCGGCGGCAAAACATTGTAAAGCACAATCTTCCGTCCGGTTTCCCGACGGAAGATGTGCTTCCAATGGGAGGGGGAGGGCTCTTCCCTCCATCGGGCGGAGAAAAGCCTTCCCCCCCCCCCCCCCCCCCCCCCCCGCGGCCGTGGGGACGGGCGCAAAACAGGACAAATACCGGCCGGTTATTTGTCCTGTGCAGTGGGAATGCGCCCGTGCTCTTTGCACTGCAAAACGAACGGAACTGAACCAACTTATTTCATATTTTGGGTAGTCTGTCCATTTAATGACTGACCCCCGACTCCTGCAAAATAACCACCGACTCCATGACTCCGACTCCCACAGCCCTGGCGCTGGGGGGTCCATAGAGCCAACACCACCACCAGGGGCCCCACAGATGCTGGAGGGTCCATAGAGCCAACACCACCATCCAGGACCTCCACAGCTGCTGGAGGGTCCATAGAGCCAACACCACCATCCAGGGGCTCCACAGCTGCTGGAGGGTCATAGATTAACACCACCATCCAGGGGTCCAACAGCTGCTGGAGGGTCCATATCGCCAACAGCACCATCCAGGGACTCCAAAAAGTGCTGGAGGGGCTATGGAGGCAACACCACCAGCCGATGGCTCCACAGCTGCTGGAGGGTCCATGGAGCCAACAACCACCATCCAGGGGCTCCCACAAGCTGGCTGGGAGGATCCATAGAGCCAACACCACCATCCGGGGCCCCCCACTGCTGGGGTCCATAGACCAACACCACCATCCAGTGCCCCACAGCTGCTGGAGGGTCCATAGAGCCAATACCACCATCCAGGGGCTCCCACAGCTGCTGAGGGTCCATAGGGCCAACCACACCATCCAGGGGAAACCCACAGCTGCTGGAGGGTCCATAGAGCCAACACCACCATCCAGGGGCCCTCAGAGCTGCTGGAGGTCCATAGAGTAACACCACCATCCAGGGGTTCCCACAGCTGCTGGAGGGGCCATAGAGCCAACACCACCATCCAGGGGCTCCCACAGCTGCTGGTGGGTCCAGAACCAACACCACCTCCAGGGGCTCCCACTGCTGGAGGGTCCATAACCAACACCCACCCTCCAGGGGGTCCCACACTGCTGGAGGGGCCATAACCAACACCACCAAACCAGGGGGTCCCACACTGCTGGAGGGTCCATAGAGCCAACACCACCATCCAGGGGCTCCCACACTGCTGGAGGGCCATAGACCAACACCACCACCGGGGCCCCAGAGCTGCTGGAGGGGGCCATAAGCCAACACCACCATCCATGGGAAACCCACAGCGCGGGGGCCATAAGCCAAACCCACCATCCCGGGGGTCCCACATCACTCTGGAGGTCCATAAGGCAACAACCACCATCCAGGGGGGCCCACAGCCGGGGGGGTCCAAAGCCAACACCACCATCCAGGGGGCCCCCACGCTGGTTTGGGGGTTCACGTCGGGGAATTGGGGGAGTATTTGGAATCTTGGTCCTGCTCTTCCATCCAATGTCAGACATTTCTATCCATGTGAAATGTCGCATTGTCTTGCTGGAAGATCCCATCCGCCTCCGGGGAGACAATCTGCATGTATAGAGTATAGTATGCAAGAATAGATTCATGCCCAGCTCCCATTTCCTTTCCCCTCAATGAGTGCTATGATATTACATATTTGTGGCACATTGCAGCGCAAATACAATGTGTGAACGCATGCCAATGTTTCTGCTACTCATCGGAGAAGACAACCTTTTGCCAATTAGCGGAGGTCCAATTCCGATACTGCCATGAAAGTTGAAATCTTGTCTGCCGATGGAACTTTATACAAGGTCAGTGACAAAGTCCGCCCGGGGGCCCCCAACACGTAGGGGACAAGGGCGGTGACCCGTTTGCCCGGGGGCCCCATACAATAGGGCTAGCAGAGGTGCAGTGACATCTTCTCTCCAGGGCCCCATACACAGTAGGGCTAGCAAGGTCAGTGACACGTCGCTCCAGGGCCCCATACACAGTAGGGCAGCAGGGGGTGCAGTGACATTTTCCCGCTCCGGGCCCCCTACACATAGGGTTAGCAAGGGCAGTGACACTGTCTGCTCCAGGCCCCATACAAGAAAAGGCAGAAAGGGGTTTTCAGTGACTTTCTGCCCAGGCCCCATACACAGTAATTTAGCAATTTGCGGTGAATCCGTCTGCTCCAGGGCCCCATACACAGTAGGGTCATCTGTCTTCTCCGGGGCCCAAACACCGTAAGGTTTGCTGTGTTAGACAAAAGTCTGGTCACCCCCTTGGTCATTTTGGAGGTAAGCCACTCCACAGTAGCGTGTCCGTCACCCTCATGACATTCCGCTTTTGCACCAATTGCACGGGGTACTCCTCAGTTTCCATATCGCTTATTTATCCACGAACGCTACACTTCCACCACAGCAGCAGCTAACAGAACAGTTTCAGAAATGCCACCACCCGTAGCCCTAAAACCTGTAACTATCCCTTTTTGCAATGCTAATACATTGGCTATTTTACCCATCACATCAACGATCTGGATATACTGCAGCGATATGTGTGCAGACAGCCTATCACCTACCTTATATGCTCGCCAAGCCAGCGCACGTCACGCAACTTCCTTCATTATCTACATTCTGCCAAAGTTGAGAGTAGGAAGTGGTCAAATATTTTTGACTCGACTTTTTGCAATTTTTGCTTCTTTTTATGCCGGGGGTTTTCACTAAGATTAAGATTTTTTGGTTGTGACCGGTATTTTTCCCTTTTATTACATATAGGTGTTCAGCCTCCAGTTTTCCAATTCCTTGACAGTAAACAGAGATTTTGGAATCTCAATGCTCGACTATAAATCAACTACACTTTTTATACACAAGTGAGATTCATGTTGTCTTTTCATAAAAAATAAAGCTTCCATTTCTGAGGGTCTCCAAAAAAATTTTATTTTTGCTCTGGAACCGGGCCGAAAACCCCCAAAACCTTGCACCTCGCACATTTTCTCCTCACCGGGATGGCTGGAACGTGGGCGTCGTCCAAAAGTTTTCGGGCAAGAAATTAAAAAGCCATTAGGGTTTTAGGGTTGTCAGGGGGTGACCTAAAAGTTCTATTTTTAGGGGATTATGAAAGGCGCGAGGATGGACAACCATTCTACGTGTGCAGTCTGGCCAACCCGAGCTGGAATTCATTGTAAGGTTTCCACTTCACAGAATGAACAAATCTTTTCCAAAACCTGACTCCTAAATCCCGTCGTGAGTGGGCTTGTGGGCACCGCTGCTTTTTATAGCTGGACTGGGATAAACACACACATTAATTGCATCTACTATACTAAGGGGGTTGTCTCACTACAAGGATCGCTGCTTTTTATTTTAAAAATTTTTGAAAATAAAGCCCACTTTGCAATGTTCCATTAACAGTGTCCTACCTTTTCCTAAAAATTTCCCCTTTTGTATGAGCTGCATCACTCCCAGGCGTTATAGCTACAGACCTGTTTAAACCTCCTGATAGCTGCCAGCACGGGTTGCTATACTCTGACCTGGCTTTTTCTGCACCTAGGAACCCAGTAAACACACCCCTAATTTCAAATAAAACCCAAAAAAAACAGGACGAGGGAGATGAAAAATTTATGAGAAAACCCCCTTTTAATAGGCTACGTACTGTAATTGCTGTAGGTGGTAAGTGAAAACGCAACTTGAAACTTTTATCATTTATGGATCAGCCATAACATTAAAGCCTCTAACGGGTGGTGAGTAAGGGTATGTTCACATGGCGTAATTGAGGCGTGCATTTCGCCACGTATTTGCGCTTTTATACAGGCGAGATACGCGCCGCAATTACGGTAATCCATACTCCAAGAGAACTATGGATTACGCCTCATTCACCCCCCCCCCCCCCCCTTCACCCACCCGTGCGTGCAATACGTTCGTATTGTACGTGTGGGGAATAAAACAAGTCAAAGAAAAATGCATGTCTTGGGGGCACGCCCCCGGGATACGGCCCTGATCAGCACGAGCTCCCCGAAAAAGACCCCCCAATGTATTTTTGGGGGATACGTACACCCGCAATACATTGTTGAACATACCCTTTATTTTTTTCGATTGGGGGTTTTTCCCCCACCTGCTAAAAGACAACAAACACAACCACACTGTTAGGGCTCATGAAATGTGTAGGGGTAAAAATGGAAACCATAGACTGCACTAGTGATCAAAGCAGCACCATGCTATGTTGAGCCATTCAAGGGGCCCTTTTTTCCCCTTAGTTCAGTTTTAGGACCTAGGTCCTTTTTGCCTCTCTGACTACAAAGCATTTTGGGGACATTCCCAAAAGCGGTTGAAACCGCAGTGTTTTTTTCCTTTCTGGGGGTTTCAACAAGGGAAACGACCAGGGCGTGGGGTCGGGGTTTGGTGCCTATTTTTTCAGGAGTCTGAGTCGTCATAAAAAAGACCGACTCCAAAATATATAAAAGTTTGGTCCAGTTAGTTCGATGCAAAGAGCAAGAGGAATTGGGTCCGGCCAGTGCTACTGCTCCATATCTTCAGCCTTATCACATGAGGAGTGTAATTGATGACATGGAGCAGGCAAGCGCTGCCCCAGGGGTAAAGATTCCGCTCCCATGGCAAACAGATTTCAGCAAAATTTTTCACCTGCTTTCAAAGAAGTAGAAGAGTTCAACCATTCATCAAAACTGGCTGTGGCTGAGGCAATTCCTTTATACCCTGACATTGTTAGAGATGTTGCCCCTGTGGTCACCACTTTACCCCCAACCCAAGTTAGTGTAGAGAGGCCGTTCTCTAGCCTGGAAATAATGAGATCAGATGTGAGGTCATGTATGCAGGATCTGATGGAAGCAATACTATTTCTCAGAACAAATTCTGTCATATCCAATAAATATATTTTACACCGACACGCAAAATGGTAACAATGTTTTGAACTTATGACTTTCAGGCTCCATATCTCACCATCCACTACAGCTTTGTACATGAGGCTACTGTAATTTTATATACAGACAGACATCTTACCTATCTTATACATAAATTTGACTTGCAAGTATTTAGCATCTGCTTAGTTCTGCAGATTCTTTCCTATAACTGCATTGTTACTGTTTTGCTCCTAAAAATCAAAATGTTGTTTATTTTGTTAGTATTTGGGAAATCCACCTTTGGTTTTCAGCTCTACCTGAATCCTTCTGGGCTCTGGATCAGATTCAAGCATATCTTGACCAAAATCTGATCCCAGGTCTCTTCTACACATTCCCAAAGCTTTTTCTTCAACTCCACCCAGAAGTGTTCAAAAGATCAAAACATTGTTACCCTTTTGCTTGTCACTGTCTGTTCTACCTAAATACCTTGATTATTGTACCATAAGGTGATAAACAGCCTGATGTTACCATTTTACTACAGAAAAGTTATCACTTAAACATGCGCCGTGTATGAGGGAGTCGAGAGTCGGAAGTTTGGGAAATCGAGGAGTCGGGGCTATGGCTTGCCGACTCCACAGCCATGGAAACGACAGAGAATGGTAGAGTCAGATTTTCTGTCTCATATACTTATTCACGGTCTGCGCATAAAACATCACAATATGCACCGAAAATACGGCGGCATCTGTGCAACAAAGCCGATTTACATAGGGTATGATGGACGTCGGTCTTAACGTTGGATAGGATGCTGATTCTGAGACAGATTTGGGGAAAAACCTGCCCCCATAATCGGTGCCAAAATCCGCCATGTGAACATACCTTAACATCACATAACACAACAAAATTCTTTACAATAAATTTACGTCCTCACTGTAACAACGCTGGAGGACTCCAAGCAACAAAAGAAGTCCACCAGTAGTCGACAACAGCAAGCAACAAAAGAAGTCCACCAGTAGTCGACAACAGCAAGCAACAAAAGAAGTCCACCAGTACTCACATGAAAGGGCAACGCAAATTGTGTCAATAAAAAAACTCACTGCTAGATGATTCGACAAATGGACAGTGAGCAGACGAAGACGGGTGCAGGGTTTGGTGGAGATTCAATGCAGGTGCACTCCATGAAGGGAAGAGTAATAGCAATAATTGTCCCTCGCTAACTGTCCATAACGTTATCCCTCAAAAGCTTGCCCTGTAACTACCCCTAACACTGGAAATTCTTTCCCTTTTGTTAACCCTAAAGTGTTTTCACAAATATGTCCCAAAGCCACAACTGACCCTAATACAGCAAGTGACTTCACAACCCAGTGAGTCCTGGGCAGAGATCACATGAAAATTAGACAAACACTAAAACTTAATTACTCAAAAATTACAAAGTCCAAAACTAGTCCCAATGAGACCAGAAACCAGATACCTCAGCCTGACACAACTGAACTAATCATAGACCAAGAAGAGCAATCCAGCACAGCAGGACTAGGCAAGATCCATGCTTCTATACTCTGCACAGACCGCCATTTTCAGCTGAGCTTTATGGAGAGAAACCACTACAAACTGACAAAAAGACAGACCTAACACAGAAACTCCTACTGACCTAATAAGCAGGAGATGTCGAAATGGCAGGAGAGCACTCATGCAGATGGTTATCTGGACTTTTGTTAACCCTAAAGTGTTTTCACAAACATGTCCCAAAGCCACAACTGACCCTAATACAGCAAGTGGCTTCAGAACCCAGCAAGTCCTGGGTAGGGATCAAATGAAAATTAGACAAACACTAAAACCAAAATACTCAAAAATCCAAAGCTAGACCCAATGAGAACACAAACCAGATACTTCAGCCTCACACAAATGCACTACTCATAGACCAAGACGAGCACTCCAGCAGAGCAGGACTATGCAAGATCCATACTTCTATACTCTGCACAGACCGCCATTTTCAGCTGAGCTTTATGGAGAGCAACCACTAGAAACAGAGACAACAAGGCTGACCTAACACAAACTCCTACTGACCTAATAAGCAGGAGACGTCAAAATGGCATGAGAACAGTCCTGTAGATGGGTATCTGGACTTGTTAAAGGTTCTGTTACTTTTGTGTGGCCAATTGAAACCGAGGAATTGCTTATCCAGTTTAATTTGGAAAATAAGTCTTCAGGAAGCAACCAGTTTGGTGCCCATGAGCAGGTGAAGCCAGACTCGCATAAAGTCACGTATCTCATGTGCCCAGTGTAGGTCCTCTTCCATTTTTTTTTTTTTTTTTTTTATACAGAGGGCAACCTACAAATCTGAGATGTGGAAATTTTAGAATTTTTGATTCTGAAAGTTTTACAGAACCATCCAGACTTTGCAGAGGGTGGCTCAGTAGCACGTAATAGACGTGGGTGGAAACCACACATTGACCTTAAATCTCTTAAAGTGCCGTCAAGGTATGGAAATCCTTGATTTCTATTTATATGTGGTAACAGATTGCGGCAAACCCTGTGCTCTGGCTGTAATTTCTCTGTTTTTATGAGCCATGATGGACACTAGCGGCTTCTTATAAGTGGCAGTGTGGGTGGGTCTTGTATAAATGATGGGTTGAATCCCTCGTTACTCCCCCAGAGTTCCATCATCGTGTACCTTCACGGTGGGTGGCATCCCAGATGACATATCCTCTTTTGGTTTTCTTGGTTTCCTGGTGAATTTTGCTTAATGCTGAACTATTAACTACAGTACAATATTATGACAGATCGTTATTCTCGTGTAAATCATTAAAATTATTCTCGCAGATGTTCTCTGCTCGTTCCCGAGACCTTGAATGGAGTTAATTTGAAATTTTTTAATAAGAAATATGACGGCTAATTTTATTTTCCCTGAAATTTTACGATTTTAAAAAAAAAAAAAAAAAATTCTGAATTTGACACTGTTCTGGTGAGGACATGAATTGCCCGTCTATCGGCCCACATTGTAGGGTTAGGTTGATTCTGCCTAATGATTGATATGATCCAATTTTGTGGTCTAGCTTATCATGGATGGTCAAAAATGTGTCATGCTGTTCACCATCTATATATGTTCCCATACAAGGCAATGCATTTTTTTCTGCCCCAAAGTACTCTTGTGCTTTGGATTCAGGTTGGCTCAAACTGAATTGACCTGAATTTTACCTAACAACCAATCAGCTTGCCAGTCACTGACAAAATAAGGTGTATTATTCACCTTGGATATGGGCAGGAGTCCAGCAGGGCCTCGTGGCAACGTTGGGGTTTTACAGCGGGGGGCCTTGCGGCCACATTGGGGTTGCCAGGCGGGGGCCTCGCGGCCACGTCGGGGGTGGTCCGGCGGGGGCCTCGCCGCCATGTTGGGATTGTTCAGCGGGGGCCTCGCGGCCCCATTCTGGTCAGGATGGGTAATTTTCACGTCGGGGGTGGCCTGGCTGGGGCCTCGTGTCCCCGTTGGGATTGTTCAGCGGGGGCCTCGCGGCCCCATTCTGGTCAAGATGGGTAATTTTTCATTTTGTGTGTCTGATTGCCAGGTTGCTAATTGCCAGCAAAATTTAAGTCAATTTGGTTTGGGCCAACTCGAATCTGAAGCACCAAATTATCCATGAAGAATTTTCCTACAAAGAGAACCTTTTCTATTACCTTTTCCCTACTATAAGGCTAAATTTTACAGTTGTTGTGAATTTGTTGTAGGTTTTATAAAAAACTCATTTACACAAGACAAAAGTTTTTCCTCCTGGAAATTTTGGGAAACCATTTTCAGGCAGAAAACAAACTTTAAAAATTAGACACCAGTGCCAGATTTTAGATGATTGCTACATAGCTATGAAAACTGTGTAGATGTAAGATTTTCTTTGTTGCTCATAGAAACCAATCAGAGGTCCCCTTAAAGGGAATGTCATCAAAAATGACTTATTGTTTAACTCACATTTTTATGTTCAACACATTTTTTAAGAATTAATTTTTGGCTATATATTTTTTAATTTTCCATATCACTTTCAATATTTTTTTTAATAATTCTTAAGTCCTGCAGTTTTCACTTTGACCACTAGGCCTAATAATAGTCTTACACTTCCTGGTCTGTAGAGAGAGAATCAAAGTTGTCTGCTCATTATCAGCACAAAGCGGGTCAAACAGAAAGGAGACACCAGTGTGAATAGGTAACACAGGATCCACCAGTCACAAGAGGAGATGGTCACACTTTCCCTACACACTCATTTCTTCCTAGGTCGCAGAGCATGACTAGAAAACTCTCCTATTGAAGTGAATGGGACTGAGTCAGTCTTAAAGGGGTTTTGCCACGATGTAATGTTGATGTGGGATCCTCCAAATTGATCCTCCAAAATGGGTGTTTTTATTCACTTTTCTAAATATGTGTGTGTATATGTGTGTGTGTAATATGTATGTGTGTGTATTTTATTTATATATATATATATATATATATATACATATATATATATATATAATATATATAAATTTATTTATTTACAAAACGCCTGTGAGTGCTACAGCATTGCTCAGTCCCCCTTCGTTTCCTGAAAGTTTACATTAGACACGACCAGGACACTGACGGGAGCAAATCTGGCTGCGCTTGCGTGTTTGCACTTCTTATCTGATGACAGGGAACATGAAGGAGCTTGCAAGGGGCTGGGGAGAAAGTGCAGTGTATGAGGTTGTCTGCTGTATTGAGAATCCACTGGTTCTAATGTAATTATTTGAGTAAACATTGCAGATGCTCTCTGCTCACCCCCTACCTCTCACTCAGCCGTTCATGACTCAGCATGCTTTGTTTATATTCTTTCCTGAGCAGATAAGAGGTAAGGAACTCACTTTGTGGCAAAACCCCTTTAAGTCTGTGCATGAAGCTACAGTAAAGCATCTCTCTGACTGCTGTTAAAGCAGTGCAAACAAGGCCTAGTGGCCAAAGTGAAAACGGCAAGACTTAGGAATTATTAAAAAAATATTGAAAGTGATATGAAAAATTAAACACATTTTTTTTTTTTTTTTTTTTTTTAACACAAAAATGGGACTTAAACAATGACTCCTTTTTTGATGACCCATTCCCTTTAAATGTCATATAGTGCTCTGAAAAAATGAAAGAGGAGCTCTGACTGGTTGCCTCAGGCAACAAAGTCTTACACCTAGACAATTTTCATACATGTCCCCCCATAAAATCTAAAAATAATACATTTTTTTTTTATTATTATTTTTAGTGCTTGGTTTACACAGTTTGCCCAGTTCACGCCTCCAAAATAAAATTTGTGACCTTTTTTCTAATCACTTGCCAATTTTGGGGGTGATCTTCAAAGGAGAGGTAGACTTATGTCAAATTGGTGGAGATAATGGAATTTAATGGATGCCTTTAAACAGCAAGGATTTTTTTTTTCCGATCGGTTCAAAATGTATCAGGTTTATTAGGTAGCATGTGCCCCTCGATAAAATTTGGCACGAATCATTGCAGTTTTAATAAATGTGGACCTCGCTTTTTTTTGGGGTGGGGGGGTTATTTCCCCATTTTCTTTTATTTCTTAACCATTGTTCCTTTTCCCAGTGGTTTCTCAGTCTCGGTTCTAATGTAAGATGGTGTCTTTGTTTTTTAGCATTCATGTTTCGTGCCCAATTTGTTTTTAATGGGATTATTGTCCATTAAGTATATATTCCCTCTCTGTACAAGGCTTATTTCCACATATAATTTGTGCCGTGGTTTACCAGCAGGATAAAATTAGCCCGTTGTACCACACACTCTGTCTCTTTTATATTTTTTTTACAAATTAAAATTAAAATAAAACTACCCGCTTCCAAAATGGATTGAATTGCACAGCAGGGTACGTGGGGATACATTTGACATGATGTGCACAGTGTTCAAAATAGGGGATGGGGTGAAAAAGAGTGACCACAACCCCTGGAGAAAAATCTGTTCATTTACCTAGATTTGTGTAGTTAAAGGAAAAAATCCAGTTATGTATTGCTACTAACTTTATACATGTGAGGGGAAAATGCTTTAAAGGGATTTTCTCTGTTAAATCTAATATTTACTTTTTTTTTTTAACTACATTTACATACTGATGGGGAAAAAAACAGAGTTAGGACTAGAGATGATCGAACAGTAAAATGTTCTAATTCGATTAGAACCTCGAACCTTTGTGAATTTGGTTTGAAGTTCTATTCAAACTAGAACTCGAACCCCATTAAAGTCAATGGGAGAAGATGTTCGGGTTAATTTTTATACCTATGCAGGTGAGGAGAAGCTGGAATTACCATCCATAACAGTAACCTGGAGACGTGGAACAACTTAGTGAAGAAAATTTGGCTCTAAGAGCGACAGAAAAAACTAAGAGGCTAAAATACTTCATTCATTTTAATGGCTAAGTGAAAAGATGAGGACAGCTTGCAAGCAGGGGCGTAGCTATAGGAGGTGCAGCGGTAGCAGCTGCTATGGGGCCCTGCATCCTGAGGGGGCCCAAAAGCCCCTTTGACACACAGGAGATTTGGAGACAGTGTGTTATACAATTACTGAACACAAAACTGCAAAAACTTTTGGGCACCGAGTATGATTGAACAAATCCAAGCACTCTGTATAATATATATCCATGTATATGAGAATTGGACATTGTGAGCCTGCAAATGTCGCCAAATAACAGCTTCTGGGTGTGGGAAAGATGCAGCCAGCAATACCAAACTTCCTAACTATTGCTGTCTATGGAGAGGAAAATGCCATCTAACTAAGAGCAGTCTGTACAGTACAGAGGGTGAGCTGAAAATGGCGTTCATAAGGCAATACAGTGAAATATGTATAACGTCATGTGATTTTTAGCAGCCAGTGTGAGCCCTACACCTCAGCGATGACGTTTTTGACACTTCTCTGTGCTCTGCACTGTTTGTTTGGCCGCCAAAAGTGCAGGAAGGTGACTGAATGGCCGCCAAAAGTGCAGAAAGGTGACTGTATGGCCGCCAAAAGTGTAGAAAGCCTTCATTTGACACCGACATAGTTACCAGACTTGTGACCATGTAAAATTTCCATTTGCGGTTTGAATAAAAATAATTTAAAAAAAAAGTGCAGAAAGCCACTGAAAATGAAACTGACAATGGCGTGTCGAACTTGAACTTAACTCGAAGGAACAGTATAATGTTCGGTTTCAGCTCTAAAAATTCGAGAAGTTCTACTATGACCTTTGCTTACAGTTGAAACCAGAAGTTTACGTACACTAGATAAATCCCCATCTGCAGGTTTTTCTCACTATCTGACATGAAATCAGAATAAACCTTCCCCGTTTTAGGTCAATTAGGAACCAAAATTATTTATATTTGTCAAATGCCAGAATAATGAGAGAGAGAATTTTTTAAAAGGCATTTTTTATCACTTTCTGCAAAGTCAGAAGTTTCCATACACTAGGATTACTATGGCTTTAAACAATTTGGGACCACCCATATTATGATGTCATGTCTTTGGAAGCTTCTGATAGGTTTATTGGCAAAATCTGAGTTAAGAGACACAGCTGTGGATGTATTTTAATTCACACCAGAAATGCACTTCTGTGTGTAACATCATGGTAAAGTCTAAAGAAATCAGCCAAGATATCAGGAAGAGAATTGTGGACTTGCACGAATCTGAATCATCCTTGGGTATTTCCAGATAACTGAAGGTGCCTTGTTCATCTGTACAAACAATTATACACAAGTAAAAACAAGATGGGAATGTCCAGCCATCATGCCGCTCAGGAAGGAGATGGGTACTGTTTCTCAGAGATGAATGTCTTTGGGTCCGGTATGTGCATATGAACCCAAGAACAAAAGCAAAAGACCTTGTGAAGATGCTAGGAGAAGCTGGTAAGATTGTGTCATTATCTACAGTGAAACAAGTATTGCATCAACATAGGCTGAAGGCCACTCTGCCAGGAAGAAGCCATTACTGCAAAAGAAACATATAAAAGCCAGATTAATGTTTGCAAATGCACAGGAACAAAGACCTACATATTTGGAGACATGTCCTGTGGTTTGAGCAAACTAAGATTGAACTGTTTGGCCATAATGACCATCATTACATTTGGAGGAAAAAGGGAGAAGCTTGGAAGCCTAAGCACACCATCCCAACTGTGGAAAATGGGGGTGGCAGCATCATGTTGTGGGGTTGTTTTGCTGCAGGAGGGACAGGTTCGCTTTACAAAATAGATGGCATCATGAGGAAAGAAGATTATGTGGCAATACTGAAGCAACATCTCAAGACATCAGCCAGGAAGTTAAAGCGTGGACTGAAATGGGTCTTCCAAAAGGACAATGACCTGAAGCTACTGCCAAACTGGTTACAAAGTGGCTTAACAATAACCAAGTCAATGTTTTGGAGTGGCCATTACAAAGCCCTGATCTCAGTCCTATTGAAAATGTATGGGCAAACCTGAAGAGGCAGGAGCGAGCAAGACGACCTACAAACATGGCTCAGTTACACCAGTTCTGTCAGGAGGAATGGGCCAAAATTCCTACCAACTATTGTGAGAAGCTTGTGGAGGGATATCCAAAATGCTTATGAAATGCATGGAAACTTTTGACTTTCTAGAAAGTAATAAAAATGCCTTAAAGGGTTTTTTTTTCGGTTGAATTGGTCGTGCTGTTCAGCTAATCCTGTGAGATTTAATTTGAAATCCAGGGGCGTGTCTCTCCTCACTGAAGAGCTGTGACATCATCATTCTGTATTTGCAGTAGAAGGGGAAGGTTGTCTGGACAGAACAGATCTGCAGCCTCCTGCAGTGTTCTCATGTGTCTGCGGAGCCTTCATCTCCAGGCTCCGCAAGCTCCTTGCTCCGCTATAACTGGTTATACACACAGCCTGAACTGATGAAACACATGTGAGGAGTGTACACTGCCCCCCTCCACCCTACTCTCCCTCTGTTATCAGGCAAGAGACTTTGTGACTGTGTTATATGAAGGGACCACAGGATGTAGCACTGTGTTATATGAGGGGATCTATGAGTTAAACAGTCAGTAATTAGTCAGATCATTCACCCTAGAGCTGGGAGATGAGTATACAGCCAGCAGCCCTTGGTTTCACTTTTGGTTTTAACAGCTCAGAGGGCAGAAAACAGAGTGTGCAGGCAACCAATCACAGTGCAGGGGGGCGTGTCCAGGGGCGGGATCCGACGGGGTGTGTCCCGACTAGCAGCACCGGAAATAGAAAACAGATGCACAGAAAAGCTCATATCTGCTATACTAGGTGTCTGAGGTAATGCAACCCAATTACAAAAGTGCTTATTTTTACTGTCCCCATAATCTGAGACATGAACTTTGTAGTGAGAATACTCCTTTAAATTCTCTCATTCTGGCATCTTGCAAATCTTAATTTTGGTTCCTAATTGACCTAAAATGAGGAAGGTTTATTCTGATCTCATGTCAGATAGTGAGAAAAACCTGCAGATGTTCTTATATAGTGGATGGAAACTTCTGGTTTCAACTGTACATGCAATAGTATTACCTTATATTTAGGGCAAATAGCAGTGTGCACGTCCAGCTAATGAGCTGAATGCTGGTGGATACACGTACTCGGTCACTCTCCTTATGGTAGGATGACTCGATAAATGTCCCGCACCGGAAAACGCTTCCTTTACTTGTTGCAAGCGTGGAATCTCAACAAGGAAATAACGCGGTCTGGCCTCCTATACTTATGTATTGGATGGTGAACGCTGCAGAGGATTGACATGTCAATTATTTTTCGCCCTGGACAGTACGCGGCGAAAAATACTCAAGTAAAATCGTCGTCTGGATGACTATTTTACACTGTACTCAATAAGAGCTGTACTTGAATATTGTTTGACACTTAGTTTGGGGTTGTATTTCGGCGCGCGTGCTCAGTCACTCTGAAAGCTGTAGTACACACATGTTCAGTCACTATCCCTATAGCCAGGTTTCTGCATAGTGATTTTCTGTTCAGTGTATAGCAATGTACATATTCACCTTATGAGCAGAGCACATAGTGATCATTTGTTAATCATAATTTTATAGTAGTGTGCATGTCCACGTAATGTGCGAAGCGCTGGTGGGGGACACATGCTCAGTCATTCTCCCTACAGTCAGATTTTTGCTTGTAATCCTCTGTTTTGTAACTACTTGCAGGAGAAGAAGCAGAACTTTTTCAGTATTATGGAAGTGTAAGGGCGCATCCCCCACGGCAATGGACAAATACCAGTTGGTTTATCCGACCAGTATTTGTCCGGTTTTTGTGCCGTGCAAACGGCCACGGAGGGGTACGGCTTTTCTCCGCGATGAGCGGAGAAAAGCCTTCCCCCTTCACATTGATATGCACATATTCCGTCGGACGGAAGAATGTGCATGATCAATGTTCTTCGGGCGGAAAAAAACGTGCAGTGGGGACTGCTGCGCGGGTTTTCCATAGGAGCCCATGGTGCTCATTTTCAGCCGGCTTTTCAGGCGGTCTGCAAAACTGCAAACCGCCGGAAAATCCGGCCGAAAACCCGTGCCATGGGGACATGCCCTAACTAACTAACTCCTTCTGTAGAGAGATCCACACTACATTGTCAGCTGCCAGAGGGGGAAGGAGACTGATTCTGTCAAGAGTACAGATTAGCAGCAATGGGGACACACAAACAAAAAATATGAAAATATATGGTTTAATGCTAGAAACATGTCCGTTTACTAAAAAATAGCGCTATTGGGTTTTCAGGAATTGGAATTAAAATGATGTATGGGATAACCTGCTTTAGTCTCCTATTTCCTGTTGGAGTTGGCTCCCATGATGCACTGGAGTTTGTCATGTTACTACGTGCTTTAGGGTTGGAGACTGCCACATATTTGAATTTTTGGGAAAAAGTGTTTTTTAGTTACTACGATGTAGAAATTGTACCATTTAATCTTGATTTATTACGCTTATGGTTAACAATTATCATTCCCTGTTATCAGCCAGTTCAGACTGAGGATGGGCTCATTGTGGTGTCCTTCAATGGAAGGGCTGTTTTCTAGAATGCCCTCTCTCAATGATCAACATTTTGTCTCGTATATCGAGTGCCGAGAGCCTCCAGGAACTTTTCCATATTTTGTGACCATGGCATCATAGCCAAGAAGATCCTTAGTGCAGGAGATGTAATAGGAGACAATACTGCTATTTCCCAGAAGGGGTAGGAGATTGATTTTGTCCAGAGCCCTCCCGAAGAGGACACATAAAAGCTGCTTAGAACTCTCTTTAGCAGCTGACATGTCTAGAACCCCAGATCCGTTTCTACCTTTGTCTCCCAGAAAATTTGCAGATCTTGTGAGTATCTCAGTTTAATGGAGACGGCTCCTCCTGCAGTGAAAGCAATAAGGGGCCATATTTTCAGCTGCCAGAAGGGGAAGGAGACAGATTCTGGCCAGAGCCCAAATACAGTAGCACACAGCCTGCACTTAAGCCAATACAAACCGTGTACTATTGGAACATTTAAAATGAATTGCTATGAGGTATTTTTCAGTATATACATAAAATAAAGGCTTTTAGTGCACAATTTGATCAAACTGTTTTTGCCTACTTACTGAATCAAGGTATCCTTGTCAGATGGGTCCCTAACACTAATGCCTTTTTTTGGGGTCAAAGCCACCATGCTTAGGTCTGGGCTCCATTCACACTGATTATTAGGATCTCATACAGTCAGGTGAGAAGAGTGCACAGCCAAGATGAAGGCAGCCACTCTCCTAAATGTACCATCCAAGAAAAAAGAAAGCTAGCCTGCACCCACAATTGCGATTTGCATAGGCGCTGGTGCACACGGTTGTGAATGCAGACAATAAATTTTTAAACACTATTCGGCAACACATAGCCAGCACTAAAAACCCTACAACTATTGAACTAGTAGCACATTTAACATGCTTTGCAGATGCTTCGTGGAGTGCAAAAGGCAGTTTCGAATCGCCACGCGCCTATATGGCGCTCTCCCTAAGGAGAGCTCTTCCCTTTCTGACAGGGCTGTGGAGTCGGAGTCGGTGGCTATTTTGTCGGAGTCGTCATAAAAGGGACCGACTCCGAAAATATATAATAAGTTGGTCCAGTTAGTTCGATGCAGTGCAAAGAGCAAGATGAATTGGGTCCGGCCAGTGCTACTGCTCCCATATCTTCAGCCTCATCACATGAGGAGTGTATTTGATGACATGGAGCAGGCAAAGCGCTGCCCCAGAGGAAAAGACTTTGCTCCCATGGCAAACAGATTTCAGCAAAATTTTTCACCTGTTTTCAAAGAAGTAGAACTGACTGTGGCTGAGGCAATTCCTTTATACCCTGACATTGTTAGAGATGTTGCCCCTGTGGTCACGGCTTTGCCACCAACCCAAGTTAGTGTAGTGAGGCCGTTCTCTATCCTGGAAATAATGAGATCAGATGTGAGGTCATGTATGCAGGATCTGATGGAGGCAATACTATTTCTCAGAACAAATTCAGAGACTCCACGAATGTTCCTGCAGTGTTTTGCATATTTACAATTTATTTGTGTCCTAAAGTCATATCCAATAAATATATTTTACACTGACAAGCAAAATGGTAACAATGGTTTGAACTTGTGACTTTCAGGCTCCATATCTCACCCTCCACTACAGCTTTGTACATGAGGCTACTGTAATTTAATATGCAGTCATCTTACATCTTATACATAAATGTGACTTGCAAGTATTTAGCATCTGCTTAGTTCTGCAGATTCTTTCCTGTAACTGCATTGTTACTGATTTGCTCCTAAAAATCAAATGTTAATTTTTATTATTTTGTTAGTATTTGGGAAATCCACCTTTTGGTTTTCAATACTGCCGGAATCCTTCTGGGCTCTGAATCAGATTCAAGCAGGTCTTAACCAAAATCTGATCCCCGGTCTATTCTACACATTCCCAATGTTGGTGCAGACTGGACTTTGATACAAATACAGCTTTTTCTTCAACTCTACCCACAAGTGCTCAAAAGATCAAAACATTGTTACCCTTTTGCTTGTCAGTGTCTGTTCTACCTAAATAGCTTGATATATTGTATCATTAAGGTGATAAACGGGCCCTGTTTGTTACCGTTTTACTACAGTAAAGTTATCGCTTAAACATGAGCCATGTATGAGGGAGTCAGGAGTCGGAGGTTTGGGAAATTGAGGAGTCGGAGTCGGGGCTTCGGCTTGCCGACTCCACAGCCCGCTTTCTGAGCCACTCATTGCCTCCCACTCAGCCAAGCCAGCATTGCTCTGCTCTGTACTGATGAAGGGCAAACACCCCGAAACGGCTGTCTACAGATGGGTGATGCTGGCTTGGCTATATATCCCTTTTGCTTTCCAAAGACCCAGTGGGTCAAAAGCAAATTGAGGATTTGTTACATCCAATAGAGGGCGCTTGAGCTTCTCAGCTCCTTTCCCATAATGCCTTGTGATATGCAGATGCTTCGTGGAGTGCAAAAGGTAATTTGAATCTCCACACATCTATATGGCGCTCTCCCTAAGGAGAGACTTTCCCTTTCTGCTTTGCTTTGTACATACTCCTAGACACATGAGATCCTTATAATCAACGTGAGTGGAGCCCAGCCCTGAATGTATCACGGCTTTGGTCCCACAGAGAGGCATTTGAGTTAGGGACCCACCTGATGAGGCTACATTGACGTGGCAGCTGGGATTATGCAATTTGATCAAATTGTGCAATAAAAACCTTCATTTTGTGCATGTATAAAGAATAAATGTTCCACTGGTTCAATGTGTGTATGGGTATTTATGCCGGCTATGTAGATCACAGCAGTGTGCACCAGTGTCTAACCTGTTTCCCCGAAAATAAGACGGTGTCTTATATTAATTTTTGCCCCTAAAGACGAGCTAAGACTTATTTTTAGGGGATGTCTTATTTTTTAAGAACAAGAATTCACATTTATTGTTGAACAAAACATCAACATGTATTAATATACTGTATGGATTTCATCACAAACATCAGCATAAGCAGCCAAACTCTGAACTGCATCAAAAAATGCACTAGGTCTTATTTTCGGGGGTGTCTTATTTTTGGGGAAACAGGGTACACAAGTTGCACCTGGAGGTGCGGGCTAACTTTTTAGATTTTTCTCACTCCAGATCCCCACATCGGGGAATGTATGGAAGCAAAATAAAATAATAGGCCTTCTGCATGAAGATTGTGCTTGTTCCACATAGCAACCAAACAATGACTATTATCAGCTCCTGCTATAACCTTCAGGATGTGAATCCTTTGCAGTTACTTCTATGACGTCGGGGAGCGGGATTATCCGAAATTCTCGATGATCAGATGATCACAGAAGAGTACACGAGCTGCTATAGTTTATTTAGGAATTTGTGAGGGTTTCTAATGGCTTTTTTGCGCCCCCGTCTCCTTTGGTCCTCTGATACTGTACAATATACGGCAGCTTATAAAACTTTCTGCATGATTGGATCCCTACTCGTTCACTTGCAATGTTGTTCTTAATGAAGTCAATTCTCTGGTTGCGTTTTTCAGCCTTCCGCTGCGGCCTCCAGTTCCTTGGCAATGTTGCAGGAGGGAACCAGGATTCCCAAAATAGCATCTGGAAGCATGCTTTTCCACATCTCTTCCTGTAAGTATGAACAAGCCGGTTTTCCATCTTCTGCACTAAATCCCTCTCTTTGTAATTAGCAATTTTGTGGCGGAGGCAACTTGTAATCCAGCCGTTCTTCTCTGATAAGATTTATTTACTCTGTTCGGAGGTGACCAGAACAAATGACGAGCGAGATCTAGTAACCATGAGTTTTATTTGTATCGCCCTGCGGTTCTACACAGACGAGGCGGTACATGGGCGGTTATGTGACAGGAGTAGGTCTCCAATACATGAAAAAAACTTTGCTCTTAGTTCACATGTTTTGATCAAAACTGTTTAAGCCACCTCCGACTATCAACGGGATCTCAAGGCGGGTGGTCCTACTCTATTTTTACCTCTCATTTGAGTCCAATTCAGACTTCTCATTTGGGTCCTCAGACCTCAATAATCCAGAGAGAAAAAAGCACTAGCTTTATAAGAATACTGCACTGATCTAGCAACCTGTGGAGGTGGGCGGGGTGCAAAAAACCAAAATGGAGGCATCCACTCCTCCCTATATGAATTAAAAGCAATATATGCCAAATGCAACGTATAGTTCTGCAAAAATTTGCAACGTATAGTTCTGCACAAAAAAACATTTCTGAAAAACACAGTGTGAACCTGGGTGCCACTGGCATGGTTGCTAAAAGGGCTATCAAACAAGACATGGAAACCTTTAAAGAAGCATTTATGCTATCTACAATACATGAAAAAAAAACTTTGAGATTCTTAGTTCACATGTTTTTGATCAAAAATGCTTAAGCCACCCCCCCCCCCCCCCCCCCCGGCTTATAACGGGATCTCAAGGCGGGTGGTCCTACTCTATTTTTACCTCTCATTTGAGTCCAATTCAGACTTCGCATTTGGGTCCTCAGACCTCCATAATCCAGAGAGAAAAAAGCACCAGCTTTATAAGAATACTGCACTGATCTAGCAACCTGTGGAGGTGAGCAGGGTGCACAAAACCAAAATGGAGGCATCCCTTCCTCCCTATATGAGTTAAAAGCAATATATGTGAAATGCAACGTATAGTTCTGCACAAAAAAAACATTTCTGAAAAACACAATGTGAACCTGGGTGCCACTGGCATGGTTGTGGTATATATACACACATTCCAATATCAGTGGCACACCATCAGGAGTAGGTCTCCGTCACAGCTAAAAGAGCGAAATGTATAAAAATAAACTGTATACAATTGACACGAATCCCCTTCTGTAGGGTAACCCCACCCATAGCAATCAAAATGTTCTCCAGATTAGGAGATTTCCCATTTCTTTCCATTTAATTTCCCAAGGAGCATTGCTTGGCCTAGAAGTCTAACTACACCTTATGGCACGCTTCTCAAGGAGAAATGTTAATCTCCTAGTGCTACATTAAAGGCCATTAACCCTGCCTGCCCTAACCCTGCTCTCCACTGATGAGGGGCAAACACCCCAAAACGGCTGTCTGCACATGGTAGACTCTCTCCATGTGACGGAGTAATAGGCTTGAAATCCCTAGACTTGTTTTAAGGCTCTTGTCACGTGCCGCGTTCTTCACACCAGGCCAAAGGTGCGCTTGTGCCTCCTCTGCCTCAGACCACGGATACTCCTCTCTCCCTGCTCCTGCTCCACTGTAATCCTCTGCTGTGTACCGGCACGTGTGGACCCAGTCCATAGGGTGTGCGCATGCCAGGTCTGTGAAGTTTAAAGAGGTTGTCTTGCTACAAGGATTGCTGCTTTCTGTGTTAAAGATCTTGCAAAAACAAGTCTCTTTGCAATATGTGTCCATTAACAGTGTCCTACCTATTCCGAGATATTCGCTCTTGTATGGGCTGCATCAGCTACTCCGGTCACTATAGCTACAGACCTGTTAGATCTATCCTGATAGGCTGCCAGCGCTGGTCGCTATAGCTACAGACCTGGCTTCTACTGCAGCCTAGTGGAAGCCAGTAAACATGCCCCTAAATTTAAAGTGAAACCAAGAAAACAGGACTGAGGTAAGATGAATCAATATAGTGAGACAACCCCTTTAAAGGGCCAGTTAGCTGATAATTACCGGGCACTGACCCTAATATGGTTTCCTCTTCCTGCATGCCCTGCCACTCCATTGGTGTTTATTAGGGTGAATTAACATGGCATATAGCGGCACGTACCTGTGTTCTGCTATACGTCTGCTGTTGAAAGTACGCACTAGTCAGCATGTACTTTGAACAGCGCTACAGCCCGGCCTCCTTTACTTTCCCTGATGCATACTCATCCGAAAGAAGTGACATGTTCCTTTTTATGGGCACCAGAGAATACGTCAGGTAATCATAGGACTCGAGTGGTATGATTTTACCATATTTGCGGGGTGTAATTCAGTTGCATTGCAGCCAGGGCTGTGGAGTCGGAGTCGGTGCCTATTTTGCAGGAGTCGGAGTCGTCATAAAAGGGACCGACTCCGATTCCCAAAATATATAATTAGTTGGTCCAGTTAGTTCGATGCAAAGAGCAAGAGGAATTGGGTCCGGCCAGTGCTACTGCTCCCATATCTTCAGCCTCATCACATGAGGAGGGTAATTGATGACATGGAGCAGGCAAAGCGCTGCCCCAGGGGAAAAGATTCTGCTCCCAGGGCAAACAGATTTCAGCAAAATTTTTCACCTGTTTTCAAAGAAGTAGAAGATCAACCATTCATCAAAACTGACTGTGGCTGAGGCAAGTCCTTTATACCCCGACATTGTTAGAGATGTTGCCCCTGTGGTCACCGCTTTCCCCCAAGTTAGTGTAGAGAGGCCGTTCTCTAGCCTGGAAATAATGAGATCAGATGTAAGGTCATGTATACAGGATCTGATGGAGGCAATACTATTTCTCAGAACAAATTGAGAGACTCCACAAATGTTCCTGCAGTGTTTTGCATATTTACAATATTTTTGTGTCCTAAAGTCATATCCAATAAATATATTTTACACTGACAAGCAAAAGGGTAACAATGTTTTGAACTTGTGACTTTCTTGCTCCATGAAAAAACTTTGAGATTCTCGGTTCACATATTTTGATCAAAAGATGTTTAAGCTGCCCACGACTTTCAACGTGATCTCAAATAGGGCAGTCCTATGCTATCTTTTACCTCTCAATAGAGCCACATCAGGCCAGTGGCACCCAGGTTTGCATACGTTTTTTCAGAAATGTTTTTTGTGCAGAACCATACGTTATATTTGGTGTATATTGATTTTAACCTATATGGGGAGGAAAGGGTGCCTCCATTTTGTTGTTCTGTACCCGCCCACTCTCACAGGCTGTCATAAGAAGTGCAGCCTGAAGGTAGGGTGTTTTTTTATTTTTTTCTCTCTGGATGAAGGAGGCCTGATTGGCTCGATTGAGAGGTAAAGATAGCATAGGACTGCCCTATTTGAGATCACGTTGAAAGTCGTGGGCAACTTAAACATCTTTTGATCAAAATATGTGAACCGAGAGTCTCAAAGTTTTTTCATGTATGATAGATAGCATAAATGCTTCTTTAGGGATTTCCACGTAATGTATTGCCCTTTCTTGCTCCATATCTCACCATCCACTACAGCTTTGTACAGGCTACTGTAATTGTATATACAGTCATCTGACCCATATTATACATAAATTTGACTTGCAAGTATTTAGCATCTGCTTCGTTACGGTTTTGCTCCTAAAAATCAAAGTGTTAGTTTTTATTATTTTGTTAGTATTTGGGAAATCCACCTTTAGTTTTCAATACTGCCTATAGCCTTCTGGGCTCTGGATCAGATTCAAGCATGTCTTGACCAAAATCTGATCCCAGGTCTCTTCTACACATTCCCAATGTTGGTGCAGACTGGACTTGGATACAAATACAGCTTTTTCTACAACTCTAACCACAAGTGTTCAAAAGATCAAAACATTGTTACCCTTTTGCTTGTCAGTGTCTGTTCCACCTAAATAGCTTGATTATTGTATCATAAGGTGATAAACAGCCTCATGTTACCATTATACTACAGTAAAGTTATCACTTAAACATGCGCCGTGTATGAGGGAGTCGGGAGTCGGAGGTTTGGAAAATTGAGGAGTCGGGGCTTCGGCTTGCCGACTCCACAGCCCTGTTTGCAGCGCAATTACGAGCTGAAGTACGCCCCGCAAATACATCGTATAAATATACCGTAAGTGAGAGTTAATGTTCCTCTTCTGCCTATTCCATGGACCTGACCTGCAGCCTGTTTTTATGGACTACCTTGCCTGCCCTGACCTCTCTGCCTTTCCCAGACCACACTCTTGCCTGACAGTTTGGTACCACGCATTACCCCAGCCGATACCGCAAGCAAGTCACATCAGCGGTAGCTACCTGGGAGTCTCGAGCCGCACAGATCCAACTGGTGGAGAGCAGGGTGGCTCTTAGGCCCTGTTCACACGACGGATTTGGCCGCGGGTTCCGACGTGGTTTCCGCTGCAATAACCGCGGCCAAATCGCGCACAGTTTATTAACATGGTTTCCTATGGGAAACTGCGTTAATATACACACACTGCGGGTTTGGGGCCGCGGCCAGACCTGGGCGTATGGAGAACTCTCCTGTCACTTCTTGGCAGGGAGGGCGCTGCGCGGCGGCCACGTGGTGCAGCCGCGGGTGGCGCCGCGGGTGTTGTGCGGCTGGGCCGTGGCTCGCGGCGCGGTTTGCCCCCTGCTATTAATTTGCATGGGGGCCAACCCTTGGTGCAAGCCACGCCCCTAACCACGCCCCACCAGCGCCGAGACCAAGCCCAGCACCCACGCCACGAACCCGCGTCGGGAGACACGAGTTTGTGGCAAGGTCCGACGAGGTTATGGCCGCGGCGATACCCGCGGCCAAAACCGCCATGTGAACGGGGCCTTAGACTCTGCTCCCTGATGTGGCTTACACCACTGTTTGCAGTGGTCCAGCGGATCCACGTTCCGAATAACCATGACAGCTCTTTAATGAGTCAAATGTGACTTTAAAGGGAACCTGTCACATAGGTTGTGCACCCTTTGCTGAGGACAGCACAAGCTAGTGTCAGACCTGCTGTTTCCAGCGCTGTGCCCCTTATTCTGTAAGATGCTGCAGTTTTAGAGCATTTACCCCTCAAATCTTATTCATGAGCAGGTGTTAGCTCCGCCCACAAAAGGCTAGCTCCGCCCACCTGGCAGTTATTCACATGTTTCTACCTATTCAAAGTAATAGGTTTGTCAGTTGAGGTGGGCGGGGCTAGCCCCAGGTGGGCGGGGTTTGAAAAAAACTGACTCTTTGAAGGACTCTTCGAATTACTCTTCTGGCTGAAAACGGCAGATTTGAGCATTAAATACACGAAAACTTCAGCATCTTACAGAATAAGGCTATGTTCACACGGCTTAACTACGGGGCGTAATTACGCCCCGCAATTACGCCGTGGGGGAGGGAGCAGGGGGAGGGAGCAGGGGGCCGGCACTTCGCCGGCCCATAGACGATCATTACTAGCGGCGCGTATACGCCGCTAGAAAATGACCTGTTAATTATCTCCCCCCGCGGCGGATTCGCCGAGCAGGGAGAGGAGACGTAATCCATAGTTCTCTATGAGAACTGTGAATTACCGTAATGACTGGGACGTATTCAGCCCGTAATTTGCGCATAATTACGGACTGAAATACGTCCTGGTTTAAGCCGTGTGAACATGGCCTAAGGGAGAACATAGGTTCTCTTTAAGGTACGCTGCTTCCAATAGGTGGTGCCAGAGACTTGACTCTCTTCCGTAAAGCTAATTAGGACACTGTATTTTCCCATGCTGTATTGCATAGCCCTGAAATCTCCCTACACTTTTATGGTGTTCTCTTTAAGGAGAGACTTTACCCCCATTCACCCACCAGGTAGTCTCATGCTCACAAATCCATCTGGCCTCACGGCAGCCTCTGACAGAGAAATGGGAGGCTTTTAGACACCGCTCCCTGAGGTGGATTATACCACCATTTGCAGTGGTCCAGTGGATCCACGTGCTGTATATCCATGACGGCTCTTTAATAAGTCAAAAGTGACTTTAGGGTATGTTCACACGGCTTATTTAGCCGCGTATTTCGGCGCGCATTTCGCCGTGTATTGCGCTTAATACGCTACTAAGTGCGTGCCGCAATTGCGCTAATTCATAGCTCTCATAGAGGGCTATGGATTACGCGTCGTCCCCCCCGCGCGTACAATACAATCATATTGTACGTGTGGGGGGGGAATTGACATGACAATTGTTAGCGGCAAATACGCGCCGCTGACAATGCATGTCTATGGGGCCGGCGCTATGGGTGGAAAGTTACTTTAAGGGATGTTACTTCCATTTGATGGCTCCAGGGTCCTAGCTCTCTTCCTCTGCGTTTATTTGAACAGTAAATTTTCCCAGGATGCATTGCATGACCTTTAAATCTTCCTATGGTGCTGTCTTCAAGGAAAAACTTGACCCACTTAAGCTACTTTAAAAGCCATTCACCCAGCACGCCAGGACCCTGTTTCGCACTGACAAGAGTCACATCTGTCTGCGAATGGGAGACTACTTCTTATAGCTTAAAATCCCCAGTCCTATTTCTGGGCTCTTGATGAGTCGGATGTGGCTACCAGAGATGCTGCTTCTAACAGGTGGCACCAGATACCTGTATCTTCCCTGCAGCCTACATACCCATCTTATAAACTGATGGTAAATTGCAAAGATATGCTGTTACTTTTGGTCTCTGGGAGACTGACCTTGAGGACCCCCACCCTTCCAGAGAGTAGAGGGACAGCAGATTCAATGCTGCTCAATATAAGTCAGGGAGCCACCTTGCAGGAAACTGCAGCATGCTCCGTTCAGTTCAATGGGGCCAGATCTAGTTCCCTCCACATCCACTGTGCTGCGAGAATTTAGAAGGGTCCCAGCAGCTCTGCGGGTTCTTCAGTCTCGGGCCACCTGATGGGGGCTTTTTAAAGGGGTTGTCCCACTGCAAAGATTAACTTTCAACATGTAGGGGACAGTAAAGGAATTCTTTTCAGCGCTGCAATCGAAATGGCATGTCAGTTCTTTGCGACGCTTTACGTGCTTCCGTAGTAATATATGTAGAAATCTGCCTCTGAAAATCGGCGGTGTCCACGTCTGAATTCTGCACTTAGTCAGTGACTAGAAGCATTTATTGTTTACATTTGTTGGCCGATCATCTGAGGTTGTGTCGGTCAGATAAATCCTCATTCACATCACATTTCTGTTCTCTACTGAAGGTGGAAGGTAAGTAACTGGCTCAGTGATGGAAAACAAAGGGTGATGATTAGTGGTACATACTCAGACTGGATCCTTGTTACTAGTGGGGACCACAGGGGTCAGTATTGGGCCCTATTCTCTTTTATTACAATCTTTAACGATCTTAAACATGGATTGCACAGTAGAATATTGATCTTTGTAGACGATACTAAGCTCTGTAAAGTAATCAACACAATAGAGGATGTGTTATTACAAAGGGATCTGGATAAGTTGGCGGCCTGGGGAGAGAAATGGCTGATGAGGTTTGACATCGATAAATGCAGGGTTATGGACATGGGGAGGAAAAATCCATTACAGGACTACATGTTAAATGGAAAAACTCAGGGTAAAAGTGACTGGAGAAGCACTTGGGAATCCTGGTCGACAGTAAACTTAATTGTAGCAGCCGGTGTCAGGCAGCAGCTGCCAAGGCAAACGGGATCATGGAGTGTATTAAAAGGGGCATAGAGGCACATGATGGGAACATTATTCTCCCATTATACAAGCCTGGTCAGATCACACATGGAATATTGTGTACAGTTTTGGGCACCAGTGCACAGGAAAGACATTGTAGAGCTTGATCAGGTACAAAGGCGGGCAACAAAAATAATAAAAGCACTGGGTGGACTACAATACCCAGAAAGATTAGCAAGATTAGGGTTATTTCGTTTAGAGAAAAGACGGCTTTGGGGACATAATAAATATGTTTAAAAGTATTAAAGGTCAACATAGAGATCGCCCCCAGGACTATATCTAGAACAAGGGGGTGTCCTCTACGCCAAGAGGAAAGAACATTTCTGCATTAACATAGAAAGGGATTCTTTACTGTAAGAGCAGTGAGACTGTGGAACTCTCTGCCAGAGGGACTTGTCATGGTGAAATCACTGACAGAGTTCAAAAAGGGCTTGGATACATTTCTAGATGTAATAATATAACAAGTTATAGTGACCAGGATTCTGGAGAAGGGTCTGGATACATTTCTAGATGTAATAATATAAGAAGTTATAGTGATCAGGATTCTGGAGATGGGTTTGGATACATTTCTAGATGTAATAATTTATCAAGTTATAGTGACCGGATTCTGGAGAAGGGTCTGGATACATTCTAGATGTAATAATATAACAAGTTATAGTGGACCAGGATTTGGAGAAGGGTCTGGATACATTTCTAGATGTAATAATATAACAAGTTATTAGTGACCGGGATTCTGGAGGAGGGTCTGGATACATTTTCTAGATGAATAATATAACAAGTTATAGTGACCAGGATTCTGGAGAAGTGTCTGGATACATTTCTAGATGTAATAATATAACAAGTTATAGTGACCGGGATTCTGGAGAGGGTCTGGATACATTTCTAGATGTAATAATATAACAAGTTATAGTGACCAGGATTCTGGAGAAGGGTCTGGATACATTTCTAGATGTAATAATATAACAAGTTATAGTGACCGGGATTCTGGAGAAGGGTCTGGATACATTTCTAGATGTAATAATAAAACAAGTTATAGTGACCGGGATTCTGGAGAAGGGTTTCTGTGAAAGTAATTTCTAGATGTAATAATCTAACAAGTTATAGTGACCAGGATTCTGGAGGAGGGTTGCTGATCCAGGGATTTATTCTGATGTGAGATTGGAGTCGGAAAGGAATTTTTTTTTCCCTAAAATGGGAACAGTTGGCTTCTACCTGATGGGTTGTTTTGCCTTCTTCTAGATCAACACTTTAGCACAATAGGCTGAACTTAATGGCCGTCTGTGTTTTTTCGGCCTTACAAACTATGTAACTATGTATTTGTTAGGCTATCATAAAAAAAAGTTATCCTGTCCTATAGGAAATTATAGGACACGTAGTCTCTTTTTCTATTACTTTTGCTCTCTTTAGGTGTTGGATGCGAAAGTGGATATCTGTTCCGGAGGACCAAGACGTGATGTGAATGGGGCCTTGTGTGCCCTTTGAGAATATTTTTATTCATTCATTTTTTCTTTTTTTTTTAACATTAATTCAAAATCTTAATTTTTTTTTATATATACATATATTTTTTTATATCTTAGGAACTGCCTGACCCATGACGATGACAAGGTCACCGAGTATGCTTCCATGGTTTTGTATACTTGCCTGGATGACGACAAAATGGCCGACTTCTTAGCAGCTGCCAACCTCACCGTTGCCCAGAGTGTGATTTCTGCCTACGGCAAGCAGCCCGGTGCGGAGTGGCTGTACGTACTATTTGTGTTACCCATTATAATTGTAAATGAAGTTTTGAAACGACCTTACGATTCACATATGGACTTTATTATCCTGGAATTACCATGTTTAGTTTGTGGACTCTCTGCTGTGCTATTCTAATTTTCCCCTCCATTAAACTAAGTATAGAAAATTATATTGCTCTTCACACCGCCCCCCCCCCCCTATTGTCGATGGAATCTGCCATAAATCGACTGTATATGGGAATGTCAGGCCCTTTTAAAATTCACGCTGGAGGGGGGTGGTTTGTGCTGGTGGTGTCTGGCCGTGACTTATCCCATCCAGAGATATTAGATACTTTGGCCGACAATGACTTTGTCTGCGGCCAATTTTAGTACAAGTGTTATGGGAATAGTTAGGTCTCTATATAAAAACTGGTTGGATTATGACAAGGAGCAGGAAGTGCGGAGTACGTCCTTTGGGTGTACTTTTTATTGTGCGTAACAGTAATGGTCAATTATCACGGCCACTTGCATTATTCCCTACATAATACAGACTTAACCAAGGTTAAGTGACACATTTCTGGCTACCTGTAATTGCCATTAGGGGGAGCCGTCTGCATACATATTTATCATTGTGTCCAATAGTGGCTATAGCAATGTGTTCAAAAGTTCCTCCCAATACTGGACTTATTAAAGGGGTCTTCTCACCACATTGTTGAGCTTTAAAGGGGTTGTCTCACTACAAAGATTAGCTTTCAACATATAGGGACCAGTAAATGACGATGTTTTCCAATAAGATTGCTTTATTTTTCTCTTTCTTGAGGAGAAAGTGATTTTATCAGCTCCGAGTGCACTCAGATTTCTCTAGGTTACCAACCTGCTCTCCCCCGCTGTTAGTATTATATGATATCAGGGATGACGTCAGAACTGCCAGCAGCTTGAGAGCTTGAGTGTTATCTAATGTATCAAACAAAGACAAATTGCTTTTGTTTATTTTAGCTTTGAAGCTTCCTTGGACTTTAGATAAACATCTCCTGCTCCCATGTCAGAGCAATTAGCAGACCTTTGAATACAGAGCTGATATACCAATCACTCACAGCCTGACCAGAGACGGGATGCATGAATGAAAGCTGCTGTTGGCTCTGTGAAACAGTGTGGGGAGACAACCTCTTTAAAGTGTAGCCAAAATAAATTGAGCATTACCAAATACATCGCTGTTCTGATTTTGCTTCCCTTCAGAGGTAGAATAGTTCTTATCTCTTGCTTATTCACAGAAGGTTTCCAAGGCTGCTAACCACCTCTCTCTGCTCTAGCAGTCCTGGCTTGGGTCATGACAGCACTCCCTGCTGTGTTTTATCAGCAGCACAGGTAGCTTGTTTGTGTTTTACTGGCTAACTTAAACCGTTTAGGGGCTGTTTACACGGCAAGTGCCAAATATCGGTCGGTTATGCGATGAGCGGAGAAAAGCCCTCCCCCCTTCACATTGACCTGCACATATTCCGTCTGGATACACAATGTTTTGCGGGCGGCAAAACCGCCGGGCGGAAAACCCGTGCTGTGGGGACATGTTATTAGAGCTCTGTAGCCTTCCACTCAGTTGTTAATACCCCTCTATTACCAATGTTCCTCTAACAGGCTCAGCTAGGAATAGCAGAGTTGAGATGTCATTTACTGCTGTAGAACTGCCCACAGCCTGAACAAAAGGGAAAGATGGCCACGCCAAAAAAGCTTGAAGCTGTAGGGACGCCGCTCAACAGGCCTGCCCAACCAGAAGTGGGAGCTAATGAATGCTGTTAAGGACTGCCCACCAGCCTGAACAGGAAAGTGGGAGCCCTTGAACTGTAGGAACTTTTCCCACAGCCTGAACAGAAAGTGGGAGCTTGAAGCTGTAGGACTGCCCACAGCCTGAACAGGAAGTGGGAGCTTGAAGCTGTAGGACTGCCCACAGCCTGAACAGGAAGTGGGAGCTTGAAGCTGTAGGACTGCCCACAGCCTGAACAGGAAGTGGGAGCCTGAAGCTGTAGGACTGCCCACAGCCTGAACAAGATAAGTGTGGATCCGCCCCTGACAAGCTGTAGGACTGCCCACAGCCTGGGGAAGCAGGACACAGGGGGGAGCCTGAAGCTTTTAGGACCCCCCGCCAACAAAGCCTGAACAGCCGCCAACCTGAACAGGAAGTGGGAGCCTGAAGTTGTTGGACCGCTCACAGCCTGAACAGGAAGGGGGAGCCTGAAGACTCTGTGAAAAGATAGGGAAAAGCCCTTTAAGACTCATGCAGATCACATTTTTGCCCCCGCTGGTGGTATCCATTTGAATACTATGAAAAAGTATTCTACCAAATAACTTTGCAGGGCTGAGGGGAAGCTATAAGGAACAATAGGGCAAACAGTCTCTTTTGTGCTATTCCTCATTGTACCCGTTTTATGTGCCAGACACAAACCACGGTCTACCAGACTTTTGTGATCGGCACATTAACCCCTTAATGACCGCCCACCGTCTTTTGACGTCCGCCGGTAAAGGTTGTTAGTCTGCAGAGATGTTGCCTCAGACAGAGGTGTTTTGAGGCTCCTAGCACCGCAGCTGCACTAGGAACAGAGCTGCAGTTAACACCTCCATTCCTAGAGCAGTCTATGTGAGTGGCAGGGACCGGAGGAAGCGTTTAAACTTTTGATTGCCATGGACCGTGACTGCGGCATAATCAAAGGGGATTCCCCTGCCCCATAGGGTCCTGGTGCCCCGATGGAGCCTGGAAAATATCCATACAGTCATGGGGACCTAGAGTAGCTCCAGGGCTGTCTGCATAGTAAGGCTGCTTTCAAGGCACACTGTGTGTTACCCTAACTGCAGCCTGTGTCATATTGACACAGAGTGTAATGTATTAGTAAATGTATTAGCATACTCCTGGATGCTAAGTGTAAATCAATTGTATAATAGTTATTCCTTAATTAAACTAGAAAAAAAAGTAAAACACAGGGTTTAAAAAATATTAAAATAAAAATATTTAATAAAAAAAGATTGTGCATACATTACACAAAAAAAACCTACACATATTAGGTATCCATTCGACTGTAATAACCCGTAAAATTAATGGGTTATTTTTTGTGAATGGTGTAAAAATATTTTTAAGAAACAAATTGAGGAAAATATTTTTTTTAATATTTATGCTGCAATTTTTTTTTTTAAATTACACAGTAGTTAATATGTTTACTTAAACAGGTCCTCATAGAACGGTGTCATAGAAAAAATAAAAAAGGTTGTGACTCAGGGAGGCAAAAGCTTAAAATTTAGCTGGTCATTACAGGAGTTTTCTCATTACAGGCTTTCGTGGGCATCTTAAAGGGGTTGCATCATTACATTAAATGGTCTTCAGAATAAGGGGAGAGTGAAAACAAGCAAAGCTGTCTTGTTTTCACTGTCTTCCTTATCTTTGTTTTCTGTAAACACTGTTCCCCGGATTCCACCTCCTTTCGTTTCATTGGCTGACGGCTCTACTAATTTACATTTGGTCTGGCCCCCGGTCAGCAGCGTGCATTCCTGCCTCTCTCACTCAGAATAAGGGGCCGGCAACATTTCACTCAGCACAGCCAGCAGCTGCACAGTAACACTGCAGTTGCTTCTACAATCAGAAAACAGCAGAATTGTGCTCGGTGCCTAGGAGCATGTCCCCACTGCATGGGTTTTCAGCCAGTTTTTCAGACTGTTTGCGGTTTTGCAGACTGTCTGAAAAACCGGCCGAAAATTAGCAGAACAATGCTCTATGGAAAACCCGTGCAGGTTTTCCGCCTGGCGGTTTTTCCGCCCGCGGGCCGCCCGCAAAACCTACAAGCACATTCTTCCGTCCGGTTTTCGGACTGAATCTGTGCTTGTGAAGGGGGAGGGCTTTTCTACGCTCATCGCGGAGAAAAGCCGTCACCCGCCGCGGCCGTGTGCACTGCACACAAACCGGACAAATAAGAGTCGGATAAACCGACCAGTATTTGTCCCTTGCCGTGTGAACACGCCCTAACGCTGCTGCGTGTAAACATAGAAAGGAGACCGATCTGTGCTGCTCTGGATGAGTTCATAGAAGACTGGATTCAACTGTAACAAACCTCCACCTGTGAGAGGAGATCAGTGCTCGGAGTTCATAGAAGACTGTCTAGACTGAATGCAGGGCTGTAAACATACAGCTCTTTCAAAATAAGACTGCATAGGTAGAGGAACGACACAGTGACATGTGGACTCGGGAAGAGCAGGGATGTGCTATCCCCTCCCACTGATCTCAAACAAACACACTGACTCGGGAGCGAGCATGAACAGTAAAGGGGGGGATGATGTCATCCCCCTTCAGTTAAGAAACTCCCAGCTGGGAGGGATAGAAACGCCCCTGGATTTGAGGAACTGAGAATCTTAAAGTACAATGAAACAGACGAACTGATGAAGCGATAAATCCCCTTTTAAGCTTTTTCTCTTTCTTACAGCTTCAAATCAAGTAGGCGGGTCTCTCGTCCCAGAAGGCGGGTCTTCCCTCACTGAAGAGTGGTGGCATCATCATTCTGTGTGAGCAGTGGAAGGGAGAGGATGTTGCAACTTTGCAGACCTCCTTCAGTGGTCATTTCTCATGCCTGCAGAGCTGTCACCTCTCTCCACAAGCTCTTGGTAACCAGAACACCTGTATTGATGTAAACAGTTATACATACAGCTTGAACTGGTGAAGCAAATTCGAGAAATGCACTGCCCCCTCTACCTTCTGCTGATAACAGGTGTTCTGGTTACAAGGAGCTGGTGGTGGGAGGTGACAGCTCTGCAGACATAAGAACTGATCATCGCAGGAGGTCTGCAGCGCTGTGACATCCTCTCTGTGTATAAGGCTGTGTTATATGGGCGGGAGGGGGGTAGAGTAATCTAGCAACTAGAGATGCCGTAATTGCCCAGTTCCTTCACATAAAGTTATCACAGGGAGAAGGGGCATAGAGGAGCTCGGCAGCCAATATTACACAGCTCAGAGTGCAGTGAAAGATTATGAGAACACAGACAGCAGCCATTTTCACTTTCATTTTGCACAGCTCATAGGGAAGAGCGTGCAGGCAGCCAATCACAGCACTAGGAAAGTGACCTGACCACTTGTTGCAGAAATAGCTCTAGACACGCACAGATTAACTAATAGTTGCTATACTAAATGATTTAGGTAATACAAACCATCGTTACCGATATTTTTGTAGCGAGAAACAGTTTAAGGCATACATGCCAACCCCCCCCCCCCCCAGCAGAGTTGGCATTCCTCCCGCAGAGGCAGCGGGGGTTCTTTACATTACCGCGGCGCAAGAGTAGCGCTAGTGCGCTACTCTAGCGCCGCCGGCTGCTGCTACAGGCGGGTGAAGCGGCCGCAGCGGCCGCTTACCCGCCCGTTGCGTCTCACTGTGCAGGGAGGAGGCAGGAGGGATCGTTCCCTCCTCCCTTCACCCCCTGTATGTACAGCGCTGGTTTGCGCTGTACATACAGGTCAGCGTCGCAGGGGGTGTGACGCGCGGCTGCACTCACTCCACCTGCGACGCTGAGGAGATCAGGCAGGAGATGTCCGGACCTGGACGAGCTGCAGGGAGCATGGTGAGGTAAGTGGCTTTTATTATTTTATTTTTATTAGCTATAAAAGGGCAACTACCTGGCTACTGAAGGGGGGGGCAAAAAACTGGCTACTGAAGGGGGGCAACTACCTGGCTACAAGGGGGCATCTACTTGGCTACAAGGGGGCATCTACCTGCCTGTAAGGGACACTACCTGGTTATGGGGGCTACTACTTGGCTATAAGGGCATCTACCTGGCTTTCTTCCAAAGCCATTATGCAGTTAGGCGGAGTGGGTGTGGCTTTTGGAAGGGGCGTGGCACACCAAAAAGATGGGCGTGTCCCTGCTTTTTTGCTGCGGCACGCTACGCGCGCCACCCTCTTCAATCTCCTGCTTTTCCATTTTCAAAAGTTGGCAACTATGGTTTAAGGTCTTTTCAGGCCGGGTGCTTAAGGGGTTAAACAGATGATTAGAAAGTTGATGAGATATCCTATAGTTCTTTACAATTCCCTATTGTTCTTCCTCACCCCCACCATGGTAAACATACAGATAACTTATTTTTTTTTAAAGTGGTCCCCAAAAGAAAATCTGTTATCCTCATCTTTTCCTACCTTGGGTTAAACTGGATGAATGTTTTTCAACCATATTAACTATATGAAATTGGTTACCACTGATGAAGGTTGAAAATGGGATGAGAATTGTGCCTTGCAGTGTTGGTAGCTATTTGCTCACCAGGGTTTGCATTTATCAAAACTACCTAACACGAATTGCCAGTAGCAACAAATCAGAGCGCAGCTTTCATTTTTTTCAGAACAGTATAAGAAAAATAGATTTTCTGAGAATTTTGGTTATGGATTAGCCTCATTAGTCTCTTATATATTTATGTACTTTATACAAAGTCAATTTTACACCTTAAAAACTGAGCCTTTTTCAGTTTTGTTCATTGGCTCATTACAAATGGGGTAGATAAGTTCTATCACAGAGCTCAGCTTCTCTCCTCTATTGTTTAACCCTATATATCACAGAGCTCATCCTCTCTCCTCTATTGTTTAACCCTATATATCACAGAGCTCAGCTCCTCTCCTCAATCATATAATCCTATATATCAGAGCTCAGCTTCTCTATCATATAACCCTATATATCACAGAGCTCAGCTTCTCTCCCTCTATCATATAACCCTATATATCACAGAGCTCCGCTTCTCTCTCTCTATCATATAACCCTATATATCGCAGAGCTCAGCTCCTCTCCCTCTATCATATAATCTTATATATCGCAGAGCTCAGCTCCTCTCCCTCTATCATATAACCCTATATATCACAGAGCTCAGCTTCTCTATCATATAACCCTATATATCACAGAGCTCAGCTTCTCTATCATATAAGCCTATATATCACAGAGCTCCGCTTTTGTTCCTCTGTCACATCCTGCTCTCAGATAGGGCAGCATAAACCACCTAAAAGATTCCCTTTAAGCTCCTACAATGTCATATATATGTCTCCTTTAAGTGGTAGTGCAGTTAGTGCATTGACTCTAGTCCTCTGTTAACAAATGGCGTATTATTGTGTTGCTGAAGCTATGTCATTGTGTATTTCCAAAAGAGAGCGGGTCAAGGGGGTTGCAGACAACCGGGGATAGAGGTCTTAACGGAGTCGGCGGAGGTTATATTTGATAGAGCAGATGTGCCGGCAGATTAAAGTGTAATGACCGCCATTCATCCCGGTTACTGGCGCTTTGTCTTATTCAGGAGGTCATTTATTTTACAAGAATATGGCTTCAAGCCTACTTTTTGGATAGAGACCTCCTGAGCAGGTCCTGTGAAATTCCTGAAGGCAGATGAAAACAAGGGGTGGGGGGTCAGGATTAATCGTATAATGGGGGCAGCTGTTTACTAAATGAATAGCTTGCAGAAGAGAAATTCCTCCCACTTCAAACACGTGAGGGGGAAAAAACCTTGTTTGATGACCATCATGATCACAGCCATTGCTTCCCGTCCAAGTTTCTCCAACGTTTTCGCAGAAGCCAAGACACGTTGGTCACTTCTATTTGCTTGGCGAGTTTGTCGCACAGATGCAGATCCCACTAACTCCTCTCAGCTAACTTTTTTTATTTAATTTTATTTTTAAGTTAAAGTATCTACAATGGTTTTATTGTAACAAACTGGACAGGAGCCCAGAAATCAAGTGCTTACATGTCCGGTGGAAATGGAGACAACAAGGCCTCTTACTCTTTCTTTTGGTCTTTGGTCCTCCCTCCTTTTTTAAAGAATATGTTTCATCAGAAAATGTCTTTTTATATTGAGATTTTTTTTGGTTTAAAAATGCAACCTTAATTTTTATCTAATTTAGTTCACTACTGCACACATTTCAGCTTTGCTGTATAGATTGGGTTAGGATCAGCAGAGTCGTCTCTTCAGTTTTGCTGTATAGATTGTATTGGGATCAGCAGAGTCATCTCAGTGTCATGGCAATTCTATTGCACTGCTCCAGCAGTGATTTTTTTTTACCTCTGAAATAACAAATTTAGCAAATTTTTGGCCCTTTTTGCTGTGTAATGAATGATCATGTCATTCAAAAGTGATCAACAATGACCAGCTCTAGAAATCTGATTTAATTTATTATGATGTATTTGTTACTATTTAATAATTATTTCATTATTATTATTTAATTGATTATTTTTTGTAGCCGTCATCGGCTACTAAAGAATCACAATATCTTTGTCTTCTATGACCTCAAATGCATGTAACTATACTTTATGCCAAAAAAAATGGGCGCTAGATGGGCTATGTTTTAGCGGCCACCAAATGTGTTTTCATGCACCACTTTTACATACAGTGAAGGAAATAATTATTTGATCCCTTGCTGATTGTGTAAGTTTGCCCACTGACAAAGACATGAACAGTCTATCATTTTAAGGGTAGGTTGATTTTAACATTGAGAGAGAGAATATCCAAAATAAAATCCAGATAATTACATTGTACAAATTATATGATTTATTTGCATTTTGTTGAGAGAAATAAATATTTGATCTCCTACCAACCAGTAAGAGTTCTGGCTCCTACAGACCAGTTAGATGCTCCTCATCAACTCGTTACCTGCATTAACCCCTTAACGACCTTGGGCATATCAGTACGTCCCAGGGCCGCTAAGGGGCTTTGCAGGGGGATCGCTCCGCGACCCCCCCGCACGGCCGCCGGGTGTTAGCGGCAAATCGCTGCTAACACCCGGCAGTAACAGCGCCGGCGGGTGGCTCCGCCCGCTGGCGCTGTTTTACCCATCAGGCGCCGCGGCAAAGATGGCCGTGGCGTCTGAATTAACGCCGATAGGTGCCACGATCCGATCACCGGGCATTGTGGTGGGGAGCCTTGGGAAGGCTCCCGTCACTTACCCTGGCCGGTTTGCCCCACTTCCGTCCGCAGACAGGAAGGGGGGAAACCGCCATCTTTGTACACCCTAATGCATTGCCTATGCAATGCATTAGGTTGGATTAACAATCGCGCCACCTAGTGGTCAAGTACCACAGGTGGCCTCAATGTTACAGTAAAAAAAAAAAATAATAAAGCTTTAAAGTACAAAAAAAAAAGTTCAAATCACCCCCCTTTCCCCATTTTACAAATAAAATCATTAAAATAATAAAAAAGTTACACATATTTGGTATCGCCACGTCCGAAAAAGTCCGATCTATAAAAATATAACATCATTTATCCCGTACGCCTAACACCGTAGAAGAAAAAAAATTCCAAACGCCAAAATTGCGTTTTTTTGGTCATTTTACGTCACTCAAAAAATGGAATAAAAATGATCAAAAAGTCGCATGCATTCCAAACTGCTAGCGATAAAAAGTACACTTCAGCCCGCAAAAAATGCCCCCTCACTGACGTCCGTAGGTGTTAGTACAAAAAAGTTATTGGTCGCACAAAATGGCGCCGTGGCGCAAATTTCAAAAATAGCAAATGTTTGGAATTTTTTTACGGTACCAAAACATAACGGAAACCCTACATGTTTGGTATTGCCGGATGCATAACAACCTGAAGAATACAGATAACGCATTATATTTACCGAAGATTGAACGCCGTAAAAGCAAAACCCTCGCAAACATGGCGAAAATACATTTTGTTTCACAATTTGTCCCACTTGGAATTTTTTTGCGGTTTCCCAGTATATTCTATAGTATAGTGAATAACACCATTAGAAAGTACATCTTGTCCCGCAAAATAAAAGCCCTCATGTGTCTATATAGGTGGAAAAATAAAGAAGTTATGGTTTTCAGAAGGCAAGGAGGGAAAAACGAACGTGTCACCCCAAAAAAATGCCAGGTCCTTAAGGGGTTAAAGACAGCTGTTTTAAATAGTCACCTTTATAGAAGACTCCTGTTCACAGACTCGATTAATCAGTCAGACTCTAACCTCTACAACGTGGGCAAGACCATAGAGCTTTCTAAGGATGTCAGGGACAAGATCATAGACCTGCACAAAGTTGGAATGGGCTACAAAACCATAAGTGAGATGCTGGGTGAGAAGGAGACAACTGTTGGTGCAATAGTAAGAAAATGGAAGAAATACAAAATGACTGTCAATCGACATCGATCTGGGGTACCATGCAAAATCTCACCTTGTGGGGTATCCTTGATCATGAGGAAGGTGAGAGATCAGCCTAAAACTACATAGGGGGAACTTAATAATGAACTCAAGGCAGCCGAGACCACAGTCACCAAGAAAACCATTGGTAATACATTACACCGTAATGGTTTAAAATCCTGCAGTGCCCGCAAGGTCCCCCTGCTCAAGAAGGCGCATGTGCAGGCCCATCTGAAGTTTGCCAATGAACACCTGGATGATTCTGTGAGTGATTGGGAGAAGGTGCTGGGGTCAGATGAGACAAAAATTGAGCTCTTTGGCATTAACTCAACTCACCGTGTTTGGAGGAAGAGAAATGCTGCCTATGACCCAAAGAACACCGTCCCCACTGTCAAGCATGGAGGAGAAAAACATTTTTTTGGGGGGTGTTTCTCTGCAAGGCACAGGACACTTCAACCGCCTCAATGGGAGAATGGCTGGAGCCATGTACCTGTAAAATCCTGAGTGACAACCTCCTTCCCTCTTTAGACAAAGTCCGTATTGTAAAATGTATACCACAGTGCCTGTTCTAAAATGTATTCTATGGATATTTGATACGTTTTGGATTAATAAATAAGCAATTTACTATACATTTTGGTCTACATGAATACTGCAAGAACCTCCTTACCTCCGTCAGGACGTTAAAAATGGATCATGGCTGGGTCTTCCAGCAAGACAAAGACCCAAAATATACAGCTAAGGCAACAAAGGAGTGGCTCAAAAAGAAGCACATTAAGGTCACGGAGTGGCGTAGCCAGTCTCCAGACCTTAATTCCATAGAAAACTTATGTAGGGAGTTGAAACTCCAAGTTGCCAAGTGAAAGCCTCAAAATATTAATGATTTTGAGATGATCTGCAAAGAGGAGTGGAGCAAAATTCCTCCTGTCATGTGCGCAAACCTCATCATCTACTACAAAAAAAACCCTCTGACTGCTGTGCTTGCCACAAGGGTTTGCCTATCCAAGTAACTTGTCATGGTGAATTCACTGAACTGAATTCAAAAAGGTCTGGATACATTTCCTAGATTAATAATATAACAAGATAGGCTATGTTCACAATCAGGTTAAACTGCGGGGCGTAATAACGCCCCGCAGTTACCGTGAGTCCGTGGGAGGGAGCGGGGTGCCGGCACCTTTCGCCCGGCCCATTGACTATCACTGCTACGGCCGTATACGCTGCAAGAAGTGACATTGAATTATCTCTTTTCCCTCCCTCGTGCGTAATTTTGTTGCCATCAGGGCGAGGAGACTAATCCATAGTTCTCTATGAAACTGTGGATTAGCCGGAATGAATGGTCCGTTTTCAGCCGAATGGCGAACTTCCGGCGCGTATTAACAGACGAAATACCGGCCCATTTTAAGCCGTGTGAACAAATGCCTTATAGGAGACAGGATTCTATACGAAGGGTCTGAATACAATTCTAGATGTAATAATATAACAATTTATAGTGGACCAAGTATTCTGGATAAGGGTCTGGAAGACTTTCTAGAATGTAAAGAACAAGTTATAGTGACTAGGATCAGGAGGAAGGGGTCTGGAGACATTTCTAATGTAAAATAACAAGTTTTTATAGAGACTAGGATTCTGAGAAGGTTCGGGATACATTTTCTATAAATAATAAATAACAAGTTATAGGGACCGGGATTCTGGAGACAGGGTCTTGGAATCATTTCTAGATGTAATAAAATAAAACAAGTTACAGAGACTAGGATTCTGGAGAAAGGGTCTGGTATACATTTCAGATGTAATAAATAGAACAAGTTATAGTGACCAGTGATACTGGAGAAGGGTCCTGGTATCTTTTCTAGATGTAAAAATATAAACAAGTTATAGTGACCAGGATTTCCCTGGAGAAGGGTCTGGAGACATTACTAGATGAATATCACAAGTTATAGTGACTAGATTCTGGAGAAGGTTCCTGGAGACAATTCTAGATTGTAATAAATATCAAGTTATAGTGACTAGGTAATCTGGGATAAGGGCCGGGATAACAATTCTAGATGTAATAATTATAACAAGTTATAGTCGACCGTATTTCTGGAGAAGGAGGACTGGAAGGCATTTATAGATGTAAAAATATAACAAGGTTACAGTGACTAGAATCGGAGAAGTGTTGGATACATTTCTTTCTAGATGTAATAAAATAACAATAATAGAGACCGGGGATTCAGTAGAAGGGTTGCTTATCCAGGATTTTATTCTGATTGCCAATTGGTAAGGAATTTTTTCCCTCAAATGAGGCAATTGGTTTCTGGCCACATGGGAGTTTCTTTTTTTTTCGGGCCTATGCAAATTATGTAAATAAAATAGTAAATAATTCTAAATTGTTTTTCCGATTTTATTAAAACAATCTCTATTATTTCACATGGTAATACCCTTTTGAAAAAAAAAAACTTCCACCGTGCCAATATTTTAATTTCCTTAAAATATTATATTAAAATTAAATATATTTTTACTTCCCAGAAAACTTTAAATCGGTGATTTAAAAAAAAAAAAAAAAGTCACGTGTTCTAAAATAAAACTTAGAAAAACTACGCTTCAGCCTGAAAATAAGTCTTCACTCAGGTCCATCTTTTTTTAATTTATTTATTTTTTTAAATCTTTTGGTCTAATAAAAAAAAAAAACTGTTTAACATATTTCTTTTTTTCTTAAGCAGTGAAACACCGAAAACTGTTTACATGTGAGAACATATTTAAACACCGTAAACTCTATAGGAAAGGAACCGCTCCCAAAAAGTATAAAAATAAATGGCACAGTTGTGTTTCCTGTACCCCAATTCCATCCCATAATTTTTTTTATTTACATTATATTGTAAAGTAAATGATACCATTAAATGGTACAACTTGTCCTGCAAAAAGAAAACATGGGGAAAAAATTATTCTAAATCAATTTTTATCCCTTTACCTTTATATTACTTTTATTATATAAAGTATAGGATCGGAAACTGTTGGAATCACAAAAATTGTGCTGCAGTCAGTGGGGTTATAAATGGAAGCATCTACGTGTTTTTGTCAAACCATCTTTGGCGCACGCAAGAGACAAGTTAAACCACACCCCTGTAATAGAGATTGTGAGGACCCATGGAGAAGATGCCAAAGACTGGTGGGCAGGATGGCAAATGTGAGGTCACAAGCTATTTTCTGCTCTATAAAACCTTCCGCTGGCGAGCGGACAGATTATTTCCTATGGAGACGCCCTGCTGGGAGTTATGGGCCACCTATAAGTTTATGGCCTTTTCACTGCCAAGCAGGTTTATCGAAAGGGTCATAGTAATCCCATGCAAGACACGTTTATCCACTATCATAAATCGGGAAGCCGTCAGACCACTCCATTGAAAATTTTGTAGTACCCGATTTAGATAATTAAAGATAGGCTTAGGAATGACCAAATAGCTATGTATAAGACGCCAAAGGTCAGTACATAAATCTGTTGTAGAAATTTACATTTTACCTGGGATTGTATCTAGAGCAAGGGGCATTGTAACGGGTTGGTGGATTCGCTGGACCACTGCAAGTGATGGTGTAAGCAACGCCAGGGACAGTGGAGTCTAAGTAACCCCCGGTTTTTCACCAGAGCCCGCCGCAAAGCGGAAAGACTTGCTGCGGCGTGAGGCAACCATGTCCTCTATAACCCCCCCTCGACTAGACTTCTTTGCGATGTGCGGCCCCGTGGTATATGCGTGGTACAAGAATCTAGTACCAAGACGATTTCGGGACAGGCAGAGGTCATGGCAGGCAGCAGAGGTTCGTGTGGCAGAGACGGGCAGACGATCATGGCAGGCATCAAACGTCAAGGTCAGGAAACGTTTTGGAACGGTACAGTTACACTGGAATCTGACGAAAACAACACTCTCTCCAATGACAAACTAACGCACACCAACGATCAGGCAGAGCTGCAGGGGTTCTGTCCAATATATAGGACCACGGCCGGCAATTGACAAATTAACCGGCGCGCTGGCCCTTTAAATCCAGAGAAGGCCGTCGCGAGCCCTAAACAAGCGTGTACACGCGCTGCGGCCCGGCACCGGCATGAGCAGTTAACACAGGATCGTGGACAGTGTAAGTAACCTGCGCCGCAGCAGGGGATCAGTCCGCGGGAGCACCGCGGCATCATGCGCCGGACCCCCATGGTCCTGGGCAGGGGGGCGGGGCCACGGGGGGAGGGGGGAGGTAGCGGCAACCCGCGTCCGGACCCCGAAAACAGGCATCCTCCTCCTCTATAGAAAGGGTGTCCTCCTCATTTCCACATCAGCATGATTGTTGCCCCTAAAGGACTGTCTAAGGGTTTCTAGGTTGTCGGGATAGGGATGTCCATCAGCTGCAAATTACTGAACAGAGGAGTATGGAGGAGGGCGCTGGAGCTCTGGATCCATGATGGCGCTGCCGCCTCATTCAAGCCCCGGCTGCATCTTCCATCTGCATCCAGACTTTGTCCATCCCTGCTCTCTGTGTCTAACTTACCGTTTTGGGCCAGTTTCAGCCTGCGGGCTTTAAAGCGCCATTTTTTTTTTCTGCTTAGGATTATAGGAGCGGCCATCTTGCCTGAGCTGCTTTTAAGAGCATTTAGAGAGATGCTTTACAGCAGCTACATGCACGTAGGAGCCTGTGAACAGGAGCAGACCCATTGACTTCTATAGGAGAGAATTCTGGGCATGATCTGTGACTTGGGAAGAAGCCAGTGTAAATGGAGAGGGAACTGTGACATCTCCTATTGTGACTGGTGGATCCTGTGTTATCTAGAGTGGGTATGTAAAGTATTCAGACCCCTTTAAATTTTTCACTCTTTGTTTCATTGCAGGCATTTGTTAAGATCAAAAAGTTCTTTTTTCTGCTCATTAAAGACACTCCTGCCCCCCCCCCCCAACCTTGAAATGTGAAAAAAAAACTAATGTAGATATTTTTTTTGCAAATTGTTAAATAAAGAAAAACTGAAATAACACAGTCATAAGTAATCAGGACCCTTTGCTGTGACACTCCAATTTAACTGACAAGCTGTCCCATATCCTTTGATCCTCCTTGAGATGGTTCCTACTCATTCATATATGTCTCAGCTGTGTTTTAAATAAACTGTTTGACTTGATTAGAAAGGTACACGCATATCTATTAAAACCTCCAGTCATGTCAGCGCGCATGAAATGAGGTCTAAGGAACGCCCAAGGAGCTCAAGACAGAATTGGCACGGCACAGATATGGGCAAGGTTAACAAAAAGAATTTCTGCAGACATCTCAAGGTTCCTAAGAGCACAATGGCCTCCATAAATCCTAAAATGGAAGAACTTTGGGACGACCACAACTCTTCCTCGACCTGGCCGTCCAGCCAAACTAAGCAATCGTGTTTAGTTGACAAAGTTCATTGCAGCAACCAGTGTCAGAAAGCTGCTAATAAAGGCAAATAAGATTATGTTGTTCATCAAAAGGGACATTGACGCACACCGTGCCAAGATAGTTGTACCACTTTATAAATCATTAGTCAGTCCAAGTATGGAATTGTATGCAATGTGGCAGAGCGACCTCAGGTGGTCGCAGGGTTCTGCCACTAGGTGGGCGTACAGCAGAGATCTGCTGCCGACGATGCCACGGAAATCCTGTTTCGGAGGTGGAAGGCAACCCACTTTATCGTCAGTAACTGGTATGTTACTGACATGTATGACTAGTATGTGGCTTGCTAGGGGGCGGCTTGTGAAGGGTTGCCTTTCCCGGGCCGGTCACAGGTGTTGGGTGAGAGCCGACCCCACATACCAGGTTTTGTTCCAGGATATACAGTTCTATGAACAGCCTGTCTCCCTCAATCCAGAGGGTGATCAGTTGGGCGTGGTCTGCGGCTTGCAGTTGCACATACGAGCTGGGGAAGAGGCTCTGGCTTCCCAGAGGATGTGAGATTATGCTGTAAGGACTCATTTGAAGGGTGCTGTGCAGTTAGGGCACAGACCCAGGGTAGTTGAGGGTCATACAGTACTATGTTAGAGACCAGAAACGGCCGTGGTGTTTTTATTTTGTATTATTTTCCTTGTTTTGTATACCTTGCCAAAGATAAAGCTGGCTGAGGCCAGTTTAAAAGAAACCTGGTAGTTTGTGTGCCATTATCGTTTACAAAGACGGCGATCCCGTGAGCGAGGTACCCACAGGACGGCCCATGCGGGCGTCCAAACGTGAGTGGATTGTCACAACAAGAAAAAAAAAATGGTCTGCACATCTTAAACTAAATAAATAAATACATGGTGCAGGTGAACTCTGCCATGACTGCAATGCAAATGCAAACACACAGCAACAAAACGGCAGCATATTGTAAAAGCTCAGATACCTAAAAACACCAAACTGAATATATGATTTTTTTTTTTTTTCAAATTGCGCAAATGCTTCAGCTAATGTACATGAAAGTCTGAAGTTATTGGTGCACATTTTGAACAAATTTGAAGTACCCAAAAGTAAGGTGACCTCAGCTCAGAGGGGAACTATTCTATACAGACTTATTTGTAGGGTTTGTAGTTTTTTTTTTTTTTTTGTTTTTTTTTTATTATAAAATTTATAACCACCCTGACTGACAAGCATTTGGCAATACCCATTTAAAGAGGACTTGTAACGTCTCCTGTGATGTCTGTTTTAGTCAATTCTTTTGTGGTTCCTCGGTTATTCCTCGTAGAAATGGATTATCAATCTGTCAGATGGGTGTTACCAGCTGGAGGCATGTCCTTGCACAGTGTGACCTTGTCCAATGATTGCTGACAGTCAGTGAGTGCATGGACACACCCCTCTGCAATCTGGAATGGTAACACCCAGCTGACAGATTCAGTCATCCATCTCTAGGAGGAATAACAGAGGAACAGCACAACCTAGAGATCTAAGCGAAGATGCTCCAGAATTGTTATTTCACAGGGAACACAAGGATTTACTAAGTAAAGTCAGGAGATGTCACAGGTCTTCTTGAAAGCGGTTGTCTCACTACAAGGATTGCTTTTATGTTAAAGATCTTGCAGAAACAAGTCACTTTGCAATATATGTCCATTAACAGAAACCTACCTATTCTTAGATAGTCCCACCTAGTAGGCCTGCATCAGCTCCTCAGGTCGATATAGCACAACCTGTTTTTACTCCTGATAGGCTTTCAGGACTGGTTGCTATAGCAAACAGACGTTGTTCTGTCATCTACTGCAACCAAGTAGGAAGCCAGTAAACACGTCCCTGAATTCAAAATGAAACCAAGAAAACAGGACTGAGGTGAGAAGAATCAATGTAGTGAGACAACCCCTTTAAAGATGGCCTTGCATAATTGTTTCCGCTCCACCTCCTCTCCTTGCCTGAACATTATATGCCATGGTAACTGGAGCAACATGTTGTGACTGGGATTAGTAATAATTAATAAAGAGTAGTGTCATGCTCCGGATTTGGTCAGAGCCGGACCTGAATTTTGCTGGCTATCTCCAAAATATTGTACAGCTAATCGCCGGACTTTTTCCAGACAGGAAAAAGGAAGTGTGTCCAATCATTCACTTCCTTCTTCCTGTCTGGAGAGAGGTTGGTGATTTATTTGCACAATTGTATCCCCCCTACTATGGACTGCATCAGCTCCTCAGGTCGCTATAGCTACAGACCTGTTTACTCTCTCCTGATAGGCTGCCAGAGCTGGTTGCTATAGCTACAGACCTCTTCACTCTCTCCTGATAGGCTGCCAGCACTGGTTGCTATAGCTACAGACCTGTTGTATCTCTCCTAATCGGCTGCCAGCACTGGTCGCTATAGCTACAAACCTGTTGAATCTCTCCTGATAGGCTGCCAGCACTGGTCGCTATAGCTACAAACCTGTTGAATCTCTCCTGATAGGCTGCCAGCACTGTTATAGCTACAGACCTGGCTTCTACTGCAGCCTAGTGGAAGCCAGTAAACGCGTCCCTGAATTCAAAATGAAACCAAGAAAACAGAACAGGTAAGATGAACCAATGTAATAAGACAACCCCTTTAAGCTGAGCTGGATGAACCATTTAACACCTACAAAACAAAGGGTTAACGCTGACTTCACCGCTGAAGATTTACACGGCGCTTTCCAGAATGGAGCAGTTTGTATTTTAATTATACGTCTCCATTAGAGTCGTTTATAGCTGAAACTGAGTTCAAAGCTCCCAGAAACCTCATAAGCGGCTGAACCTATCATTTATCTATGAAGGAATATTAATCCTGGGGCAGTAAATCACAGCCCAGAGCAGCTTATCTCCAGCTCCGGACCCACTTGTATGGCGATCAGTGAAATTCCACCCCAGACGGCTTTTATATTCTAGTTACTTATTTAGCCACAAAATAAAATGTTCTGCCTGAAGGCGGATCACACGTCTCTGTAGTTCCATCAGCTTCCAAAACAATAAAAACAAGCAAACCTCCGTGTCCTGCACCGGCGCGGATGAGGCGATAGAGGCGAGCAATAGCGGAGAGTTCCCTCCGTATTTACGGGTCGTCACATCAGAACAGACTCTACTTTGTCTGGACATTATAGATGGGGCTGCACCAGGACTTTTACAACGAGCATACAAGCAAAAGGAATGAAAATGGGGTTGGGTTTTAGAGCCGGCCCGAGACCCCTAGCAATCTACCCCAAAAAAACCCCCCCTTTGAATTCTCCATTTTAAACTGGGAACTTTTTCTTTTTTTCCCCGTCCAGAGTAATAAGCTTATTGCAGAAGTCCTCATTTATGGGGCGCTGGTATCTTTTTCACTTGGGGATCTCTTACCTGTTGTCCCTTTTCACTCCCCCCATTTCCCCGACAAATTTCAGGCGGTCAAGCTATGCTGGGAGTTTGGGAGTTTCCTAAAAAGCAGGAGAAAGGATCAGTGGGAATATACCTTGATTTTTGGGGGGTTTTTGTCCTTCCCCCCCCCCCCCCCCCCCCCACCCAAAACCTTTCTCTCACTCTTTCACTTGCTCGTTTTTTTCTCTTCATTTTCCCTTCACCCTCTTTCTCATCCCTCCACCTGTCTACTCACATCTTATTTCTCTTCTCCCTTTTCTTTCTTTTTCCCCCTCTTCCCCTTTTCCCCCCCTTCCCCTTTCCCCCTTTCCCCCCCATTTCCCTTTTTTTTTTTGCCCCTTTCCCTTCTCGTGTTTTTTTTCCCTTTTCCCCCCTTTTTCTCACTTATTCCCCCCCTTTTTCCCTTTTCCCCCCTTGTTCTCCTTTTTTTTTCTTTCTCCTCCTCTCCTCTTTTTCTCTTCTTCTTTAACCCTCTTTTTCTCATTACTTCTTCCTCTCTCTTTTTCCACCGTCTCTATCCCTTTCTACCTCTTATTCTCCCTCCTTCTCCTTCTCTCTTTCTCCTTATCACTGTTTTTTCCTTCTCACTTCTTCTCCACCTTTCTTCTCTCCTTCATTACATTCCTTCTGCCTCTCTTCCTTCCTTGTTCTGCTCCCACTCTTCCTCCTTTTCCCTCTTGTTCTCCTTTTTTCTTTCTCCTCCCCTTCTCTCTTTTTTCTCTCCTTCTTTCAACCTCTTTTTTCCATTACTTCTACCTCTTTCTCTTTTTCCACCCTGTCTCTATCCCATTCTCCCTTTTTTTCTTCTCCCTCTTTCCTCTCCTTCTGCCACTCTTTCTCCCTTATTCTCCTCCCACTCTTCCCCCTTCTCCCTCTGTTCTCCTTTTTTTTTCTTGTTCTCCCTTTTTCTCCTCCCCTTTTTGTTTTTCTCTCCTTCTTTCTCCCTCTTTTTATTATTCTCCTTTTTTTTCCTTTTCCACCCCATCTATCCCTTTCTCCTCCCCTTTTCTTTTTTTCCTCTCCTTCTCTCTCCCTCTTTTTCCTCTTTTCCCCCCCGTCCCACCTTTCTCCCTTTTCTCTCCCCCCTTTTTCTCATCCCCTTTCCCTTTCCCCCCTGGGCTTATCCCGGGCCCCCTTTTCCTTTTTGGGGCCCCCACCTTTTTCCCAAAAAAAAGGGGAGCCTAGTCTATTTTCTTCAAAACAACAATATTTAAGGTTTTGGTTCTCATATTTAAAAGGGAGGAGAGTATTTCACTCAGATTGAAACAATCCCTGCTCCTGTTTTCCAGCCCCGCCAAAAGTTATCGAAATCGCTGTTTTTTTCCAGAAAAATCAAACTCCCCTTTGTGATGGGGGAATTTTTCTTCCCCTTTAAACAAAGGGAGTCACATGTCTTCACCTTGAAGATTTATCCTCCTCTCCTATGTTTCTCTCAAGGGTAGAGAATCCAGCCCCGGGGCTTGGGATCTCGAAAGTTTCCCCTATTGTTGGGGATGACATTGTTCCCCGTCAGACCTCACTCACGTCAGGAAGGAGAGGGCGGATAGCGTGTTCTTATTTGTCTCTCGACGTTGTTAAACGTTTACGAGCCCCACAAATGTCTGACTTGTGGAGTGCGCCTTTCTCCGCTCGTCCTCCTCGTTTGTTCAGCTCGGCTTATGAGCTTACGCTCTCAAACGGGTTGTATAACCATTGGCGATGTTAAGTCGGGCTTTTGTAAAAGGTTTACAGTGAATGACGTTTAGGGATTGGAGTAAATACAAAACTTGTGCAGCTTTCATAGGAACCGGTGATACACCTAATGGTTATAGAAGTTGCTGAAGGCAACAATTAATTTGTAGGTTATTGCTGTTGAACATTTATTGCTTTATTGCTCCACCCGATCCGCGCGGAATGTTCCAAGAGGGCGTCGAAAAGTGAAAATCGCTCAAAATGTAGGTAAGACTAGAATTCACAGATACCTGCCCGGGCTTGATGGAGTCGAGAACTCGGTCCAAAATGTCAAGGATTGAATCCATAAACATATTCTTCATTGCTAAAACACAGGTAAAGAACAGTAAAAAGTCAACAAGTAGAATTGAAACTTTCATGGATGGATCCCTTAAATCAGGGGTGTCAAACTGTGGCCCTCCAGCTGTTGGGAAACTACAACTCCCAACGTGCATTAGTGGGCATGACGGGAGTTGTAGTTTCCCAACAGACACCCGTGCCTTAAAGGGAATCTTACACGAAAAAACTTTGAGACTCTCGGTTCACATATTTTGATCAAAAGATGTTTAAGCTGCCACACTTTTCAACGTGATCTCAAATCGGGCAGTTCCTTCCTATCTTTACCTCTCATCGAGAACTCTCACTGGGTCCACCGACCTCCATTATTCAGGGGAGAAAAAATAAAAAAAACACCCAACCTCAAGCTGCCCCTTCTTTTGGCAGCCAAGTGGCGGGAAAAGGACAAAAAAGGGGTTTTACCTATAGGGAAAAAGTACCATTTGGTTTCTGTCCCCGCAAAATACTCACAGGCTGCCATAAGATGGCAGCTTGAGGTTGGGTGTTTTTTATTTTTTCTTCTGAATAATGGAGGTCGGTTGGGCCCCCGTGAGAGGCCTGATTGGGTCGATTTAGAGGTAAAGATAGCATAGGGTGCCGATTTTGAGATCACGGTGATTGTCGTGGGCAGCTTAAACATCTTTTGATCAAAATATGTGAACCGAGTGTCTCAAAGTTTCTTCATGTATGATAGATAGCATAAATGCTTCTTTAGGGATTTCCACGTAGTGTATTGCCCTTAAAGGGAATCTATCACCAATATTTCTTTTCACCAATTAAAGCTAGATACTGATACATATTCTTTTTCCTCTCAGCCATTTTTATTTTCTGATTGTAGATTTCTTAATTCTGTTGCCTGTATAGGATTATGGGGGCAGCCATCTTGCCTGAGCTGCTTTTATCAGCATTTAGGGCCACATGTATGAAAACTGTCTAGGTCTAAAACTCACTTTGTTGCCCATAGTGGTCAATCAGAGCTCCCCTTAAATTCAAAAAGCACTATATGATATGAAAGCGGTGCTCTGATTGGTTGCTATGGGCAACAAAGTGCGTTTTAGACCAAGACCGTTTTCATACATGTGGCCCTTATAGAGATGCTTTACAGCAGTTTCATGAACATAAGAGCCTGCGAACAGGAGCAGTCCCATTGACTTCTGTAGGAGAGTTTTCTAAACTCTGGTACCTGGGAAGAAGTCAGAGTGCAGGGAGGGGGAGAGGGCGAGCTGTGACTATCTCCTATTGTGACTGGTGGATCCTGTGTTATCTCTACACATTGGTGTCAACTTTCAGTGTAACCCTGCCTGTGATGTTAATGAGGAGACTGCTGAAAAGTTTTCTCTATAAAACAGGAAGTGTCAGACTATTATTGGGCCAAGAAGCCAAAGTGAGAACTGCAGGATTTCAGGGTTTATTTTAAATATTTGTAGTGAATTAAAAACAAATATTTTAAAATAATTTTTGCTTTTTAACATAAAAACATGAGTTAAACAATAGGCCTCTGTATTTTGTTGGCCTCTATGTAGTTTGGTAAAAGGTCCCAGTCTTGGAGAACTTGCCACCAGTTTTGACTTTCCTGCTTATGTGTTCCCGGCTAATTCCAGACGCTCTCGATGATGATCTTCGTGCAACCTGTAGCATTTGTTACAGGGCTTCCTGTTCCAGTTTTAACCTTGGCCATCAATTTTAACCCAGTGGCCCATTAAAGGTACTCAACAGATGGAGGATTTTATTAAATCTAAGAAGAACACCAACCACCTCCTCCCCTCGATAAAATACAACCCCAGATCTGAAAGAGTAGCTTCACTCTCAGATGCACACGTTCAACCTTGTAGCTCCACCATCCAAGTCCTTGTAAATTTGTGTATTAGATGTGCTTTCACTTGAAAGAATGACCTTTGCAGGCACCCTTGCTTCTAAATGGACTATAGACAGTTTTCCAGTGTGGCTGAACTTTTGATTTATTTGGGACCATTTCTGTTATTTTTTGTTTTTTTATATAATAATTGAAAGTTTATTAATTTTTAAAAATTAACAACAAAGACAGTTTACATACAAAAATGCGTGCGGATATATAAGCAACTCAAAGGATAAATGACATAAGGGAGTAAGGCCGTGTCTGCACTGCACTGGTCTTTGGCTGGATTTTTTTCTGGTCCGTTTCGAAATCCCCTGGATTCCGGCAGATTTTAAAATGTCTATCTTCTGCCGGATTCCCTTCAGATTCCTGTACCGTCAATGGACTGGGCCCGGGGGCTTGGGATCTCGAAGGTCTGGGCAGGTATTAGTGAATTCTATTCTTACCTACATTTTGAGCGAATTTTCACTTTTCGACGCCCTCTTGGAACATTCCACGTGGATAGGGTGGAAATCCGAAAACAGACCACGGTTTTTAGCGCAGACCTATATTGAATTTTGGACGGTGTTTTAACATTGCTGTGTAGATATAGCCTAACCTTTTTTTTTTTTAGCAAGGACAAAATACATAATGCCCACTTAAAAAAAAAAAAAATAATAATTAAATAAAATTCAGCAACAATCAACTAATACCATATGTAGAAGGGAAAATAACAAGGAAAAGTGTGTGTGTATGGGGATATAATTAAAAAAAAAAAAAGCAGTTACAAGACTTTTCTCACCATGCTGTTTCACAGAGCCACAAGTAGTTTTACATTCATGCATCCTGTCTCTTCAGGCTCAGTCTTTGGGTGGTTTATATGGCAGTAATTAGCACATCAGGTCTGTATTCACGGTGCTTTAAATTGCACTAACATGAGAGCAGGAGATGTAATCTATAGTGCAGAAAGCTTCAGAGCTCAAAGTAAACAGTCAAAAGTAATTGATTTCCTTTGTTTGTTAGTGATAACACACTGTTCTCAAGTTGCCGGTGTCCTATGTGCAGACCTGTGGGGATGTTACTCTTTGTTATCAGATAAGACAAAGAAGAAGAGAGCAGGTCGGTAACCTGATAAACCTGTGTGCAGATAAAATCTCTCCTCTCCTCAACAAAGCAAAATAAAGCAATATATTTGGAAAAAGTCTTCATTTACTGTTCCCTACACATTGAAAACTATTCTCTGTAGTGAGACAACCTCTTCAAAAATGTAATTATTTAAGTGTTAATCTATTTATTTGGGACAATTTCTGAGCCGAAGTCTAAGTGTGTTGTTTTTTTGTTGTTTTTTAACTTTTAGAGAAAAGCTTGGGCAGCACATCGGGAAACTCTGTTCTCCCCTTCTGCCTTCAGTCTACAGAGGCAGTGATTACCAACTTGGGTCTTGCACAATTGCAGAAGTTTTTATTGGCGTGTTAATGGTCTGTATCGATGTAATACAGTCAATCCCTGACTTACACCGTTACGGCTTACATCTGTCCCCTAGTTACAAACGGAGGCTATGGGGCATGCTGGCACTTGTAGTTCCATGTTCCACAGCAGATAGTAACTGTGGAATGACAAGTTCCAGCATGCCACAGCGGCACGTGAGGTGAAATCTTCGTAACAGGAGCACAGGCCGCAAAAGAAATGTAAAAACCCTTCTCTGCACTTTCCTAAACTAAAAACAAACCTTTTGTTCTTGAGTTAAATTTAATAAATATACCTGTCCCAACTTACATACAAATTCAACTAGAGAACAAATCTATAGTCTCTATCCCGTTCGTAACCCGGGACTGGCTGTAGTTATTAAAGTGGATGGGCAGGAAAATGTGAGGCTCTGTTTACACCAAATTTCAACTTTGGAAGAATTTCCTGATGTACAGTATGACACTTTGGATTTGGGTTGGCATGAACCGAATCGAATTTTGCAGAAAGCCAGTAGCAGCTTTCAAGTCAGTCTGGAAAAATGAGATGTATTATTTATATTAGGTACAGAAAAAACACAAAAAATAGGTGGCACGCTAATAGTGAAGTAGGTCCGGACGATAACCGTGTCAAACACTACTTGCCTTATAAAATTGTAATAAAGAAGGCTAAACACTAGAAAACAACAGATGTAGATCTTCTCCAACTCTGCCAAAAAGTGTGATATCGGGAACAATACGCAAGTGAATAAATACGATCTCCGCGCTCGCTGAAAAACTTCCCACGGTCGGACGATATAAAAGGTTAATCTTGATTTATTAAAATAGATAGAAAAAGGAATTGGATACATGCCGCAAAAGGTTACTCGACGAAGTTCTCGCCTAACCAGCGCTACTTCAGGAAGCTCCTCACCACACCTCCGAGTCATCTAATCGGACTCCTGCCCATATCTAAGAAGTGTAATACTTCTCACTGAGACGATTAATAGGACTTCAGCACACATCGATTACTTTGTTTCACCAGTCTGATTGGCAGGTTGCCACCATTGCTATAACATTTTGGCAAAATTTGGTTCAATCGGGCCGAAATCTGAAACGCAACACTACTGATTTAGGGCATGTTCACACGGCGTTTTTGGACGAGGTTTTCTGAGCGTTTCCTCGCCCAAAACCTCGTCCAAACCACAGCAAAACCTCGCCTGAAACGCGGTTCTTCAGACGAGGTTTTTGATGAGCCTTTGATCAGGTTTTGGATCAGGTTTTGATCAGGTTTTCGGCGAGGTTTTCACCCATACAAATGAATAGCCAGGACGAAAACCGTGTCGAAGACGCGCCGAAAACCGCGCCTACAACGCGCTTCAAGAATTGACATGACACTACTTTTTCATTGCTTCCAAAGAAGCGTGTAAAAACCTCGTCGTTTGTGAACTACACAGGTTTTACATAGGAGTCAATGAAATGAACTGGGGGCGTTTTGGAAGCATTTTGGATGAGGTTTTGGGCGAGGAAACGCTCCAAAAACGTTGTGTGAACATGGCCTTAGGGCTTGTTCACACGATGTTTTGGATCCGTTTTACGAAACCGTTTTTTACCACAGAAAACTGCATCAAAACTGTATTCGAAAATAGGATCCCAAAAACGCAACAGCTGATGCTGTTTTGAATCCGTTTTGTATGCTTGTTACGTTTTACGGATCCGTTTTCCGGATTTCTCCCTCTCCCTCTCACCTCCGATCCCAGCAGCCGCTCACCGGCACCTCCAATCCCAGCAGCTGGTACGTCATCCCAGTGCGCTTTCAGCATGTAAAGCGGATCACAACTTTAAGCAAATCTCTGCTGCGCTTTGGGATCCGCTTTCCGCATGACAAAAGCGGATCCCCTTGTTTCCTATGGGGACTTCTGTTGCATAAAACGCAACAAGAAATGACATGTCATTTCTAAAGACGGATCCGCAAAACGCAGCAGAGGAAAGCTCTCAAAAGCGCATCGCCGTTCTCTAGTGAGAACAGCGATGCGCTTTTGTCACTGAAAGCTATGGAAATCACACTGACCATTGTTGGATCCGTTTTACAGATCCGTAAAATGGATAAAAAAGCATTGTGTGAACAAGCCCTTATACTGCGTACATGGCATGTTCTGCTCGTAGGCTTCCGTATTAAAGTAAAACACAAAATATACAAGTTTTTTTGTTATAGACAAAGCTATACAGAAGTATACTAGCCTGTCGGAGGCCAAAATTATACTCTGTTTGTATCAATGAGTAGAGTAATGTAGGTAAGTTTATCAGCTCCAGGTATGCACAGCAAACACAGAGGGTTAAAAAGGGTTGTCTGGTTATTTCTTTAAAAGAAAAGGGTAGACTGGGTTAAAGAAAAAAAGGAATAAGCATCACCTCATTGACCTCCTGCCACTGCCCTTCTAATGCTCATGACTCCCTGCTGGTTTCTTCTTTCCAGTCTTGTCTCAACACCCAAAAAATGGCTGGAAATGGCCGCTCAACCAGTCACTTGCAGCCTGTAATTGGCAGAGTGGGCAATTCCTTTCATTTTCATGTGTGTTGAGGTGAGGCAAGAAGATGGAGATCAGAGGGGACCTGGGCAACCTAAAACTGGCAGAGATTAGTCAAGTGACTAATCCTACGTTTTTGTAATCAAGTCTAAGGGTACATCCATACGACGAGTAAAATTTACTTGTCAGATCCTAAAGTTAAACAACGCGCTGGACGATGTGATGTTCAACAAGTATTTTATGTGGATTTTAGGTAGTTTTTTTGTTATGGCAGAATCCGGTGCATTTCATGTTCGGAAAACAAGTTCCGTTTATCTCTATGGGTTTTCAGATGCGGATCCAGCACAGATATGTTTTGGATGCATTTTTTGACGTGGAATACGATGGAAGTATGAACATGTTCTAAGTTTTTGGGGGTTTTTTACTCTAAAAAAAAAAAAAATGACCGAGAGAATTCACATTGTGCGGACTACAACGCATATTTTCTGTCAAGGTCAGTGGGGATGATTTACATTCAGTTTTAGGCGAGTGGATTCAGGCTCAAAATGCTCCTCATGTTGGCAGACCCTAACCGTTTTGAGCTTTTGTTGTCCAAACTATAAATTTGGGTCATGGGTGGTCAATTGTGTGGTTCCAACAAAACATCATAGAAGTTCTGTAATGAAAAACCTGACATGCAATGCTTGCCCTCATATAGATCAGCACATCCACACAGATTTGCCTTCCAATTTTTCGGGTGACAACCCTTAAAGGGTTGTTCCCATTTCATTGATTAGCTTTAAACATATAGGCAAATGTTTTAATAAAGACTATTACCAGATACATTGCTGTTCTGATTTTGCTTCCTTTCAGAGCTAGATCAGTTCTTACCTTCTGCTTTTGTACACAAGCTTCCCTAGGTTACCGACTTTTTGCTGTTGCAACCCTGGCTGGGATGGTACAATCTCTCTCTGCTGTGTCCATAATCAGCAGCCTTGGAGCTTGTTTCCGTTTCTTACTGACTGACTTTAACCCTTTAGAGCTTTGTAGTCTTCTGCCCTGCTGCTTAGACCCTTCCATCACCAATGCCTCTCTTGCAGGCTCAGCTAGGAATAGCAGAGCTGAAATGCCAGTCACTACTATAGAATCATCCAAAGCCTAAGCAGAAAGAGGGAGCCTGTAACTGGCTGTAAAGGGCAGGCTTTATGAAACTGCATGGTGAATCTCCCTTCCTCCCACCCCCCATTTAAAGGGGTTCTTTTTATTTGTTATAGGACTCAGAAATGTATTAAACTTTGTAATTTATACTTATTTAAAATTATTTACCTGTCTTGCTGTGCAGAACCAGGAAAGTAGCCTTGTCTTCCACTCCCCATTATCCCCTGCAAACCGTGTGGCGTTCATTGATCACATGGCCTTACTGAACATTACATCATACTCAGTGGGTGTGCTTTGAAGCCAGGCTCAGCTCAGGAACACTCCTCTGTAGTGGGTGTGACCTAAGCAGAGAACAATCTGGCTGCATTCACTCTTTCCAGCTTCTAGTTTGTAAGTGAGTAGAAGTAGTTACATTATAGTAATTACAGAGCAGGGGGAACTGTTTGTTTATCCTGTTGGCAGAACTTGCTAACTGTATTGGAGGCAGAGGACAGCAGTACAGAGCTGGGGGGGTTGTGTACTGCTGTCATGAAAATGATGACTGCAGCTCTGTACGGTTTACACAATGACTCATGAGTCTTCACTATTATCATGCCAATGATCTCATGACCAGTACAGAGGTGGGGGGATTACACATTTATGTCAGAACATCGTCTAGCAGTGATAACTGTGGAGGGAAGTCCTAGACTGCAATGCAGTCTGGGACTTGTAGGAAAGAGCTGCTGGAGAACTACGGACACTACTACAAGTAGGAAGTTTCATTGCCAAAAGTGGATTGTAAGATAGATGAATAAGGAGGCAAAAGAAAAGAAACACATGAAGGTAGTGGAATATTTGTACTCTTCAATATAAATGTTGTTTATAGTGTTTTATGAAATCTTTAAACACCCGGATAACCCCTTTAGGCCGGGGATGTTGTAGCAGCCATATTGATTGTCGGCCATCTTTTAAGAAAAAAATAATAATCTGTTTATATGAGATAATGACTCAAAGACCATTTTTTTTGTCTTCTACTTCTAGGCACCTGATCGTCACAGATCGTTTCCTGAGGTGCCCTGAACTGGTGAAACGGATATATGCTTCACAGAGCCATGCTGATAGGTAAACTAAGGCTAATCTGTTTGACGTTGAATGGGGTTTTCCAATGCGAAAAATGTATGGCAAACAATATGATAAGCTATAAATGTGTGATCGTTGGGGTCCATCTACTAGGACATCTCTTCCGTCACAGTCACTCTCCATCAAAGTCTATAGGAAAGTCAACTGAACATGCTCACTGTGCTTTAACCATCTCCTATAGACCTTTTTGGAGTGTGATTGCATACAAGGCACTTCTTCACCAACACTGGGCACCTCTATCAGGATCATGGAGGTCCTTGCAATTAGACCCCCATTGATACAAACATTCAGGGCGTATCTAATTAAAGTGCCGCATTCTGTTTCTTGTGTGAAAACCCCTATTTGTGTCCAGAATTTGACAAAATGGACTTTTTTTTGGCACTTTTCAGAATGTGTGTGGTTTGAAAGCTGGCACACGTTCCTTAAGTACATGTTTCTATGTCTGTAATGGTTTTAAATTGGTTGGTTAACATCGCTTCTCGGCCACAAGCTGGCACCAAGCGGAGGTTTAAGATTACAGGATCCAGGTTGGCGCCATTACGGCTTTAAAGCACAATCTTCTTTTTTTTTTCCTGACAGATTGACCTGAATCTGGTCATTTTCTTGTGTATTTTACATTTAAATTTTTTTATGTTTACAATTTAATGAGTAAAATACCATAAAAACCACATATGTAATATTAGTGATAATTCACATATAATGGTCATCTCACCTATTTTTTCTTAAAATACAGACTTAAATGAAAAGGTAAAGGATGATAGTGGCAAAGATATATGGTTTGTAGTGTGTAACCATGGAGACGCATGTGTTTGTATAGAAGCTGCATACGCCAAAGGGAGATTTTTTTATTTTTATTTTTTTTTTAATCAAGACTATTTGCAATATCTGTTTTAGGCCCTTATGTATGAAAGATGTCTAGCAGTAAGACTGTCTTTGTTGCCCATAGCAACCAATCAGCGCTCATAGCCACCAATCAGCGCTCATAGCAACCAATCAGAACTCTGCGTTCATTTCATATAGTGCTCTGGAAAAAAAAGCTGAGCGCTGATTGGTTGCTATGGGCACTGGTGGCTTTCCGCCCTGATTGGTTGCTCTGGGCAACAAAGACAGTCTTACTGCTAGACACTTTTCATACATAAGGCCCATTAACTCAATGGAAAAAATTGGTTGAAAAAGTATACATACCCTTCAACAAATTAATCCCCCTTTGTACCTGGATATTAAAGGGGATGTCCATCTAAAAAAAAAAATATATATTCTGGATTCGAGTCAGGGTGTCCAAAGAAGAAAAAACTAATTCTTACCTAGCTGTCCCCCGCTGCTGCTGCCCTAAAGCTCCCAGCGATCCGCTTCTCTTGATGTGCGGGTTCTTGTCCTGACACTCTGGAGAGGCTTGGGCTATATTGTAAGTGAATGAAGCATGATCCTTTTTCTTTGCATCAGGACGGAAGTCAAGGGGAGTTGAACGCTGGGGAGGGGCAGAGGTGGGGAACAACTTTTTTTTTTTTTTTTTCCTGTGAAAGGACAACCCCTTTAATGCTTGAATACACAGCGTATTAAAGATTCACAGTGGTTCGTAAGAGGCCCCGAATATTCTTAAATAATTCTCACTAAGATGAAGCAATCTGAGTGAAACAATGCGCTAGGTGGAGCTTCGGACAAGCCAGTATGTCCCAATATTGGAGCAATAGGTAGGCGCCAGGCAGCCACTGCAACGTTAGACCTTCATATGTGACTTCCTGGTGCATACCCTTGTACTCGTTCATGAAGTCACAGACTTCTCATCAAGACGGTGGTGTATAGTATTGAGCAGCGCAACGTCTTCATGGAGTTAACCTCTTGGGGTTCATAAATGTAGGAAGAATTATGGTGCTCGTGATGAAACCTCAGAGTGTCGTCTGGAGCAGTCCCCTGAAAGACCTTTGAGACTCGTGCACAGGAGAACGGGAGATCTTATCCAATATGTCAAAGAGCTGCACAAAGGGCAAAATTGCCGCGTATTGTGTCACGGAAGCGGAGTGATATGGAGAAAAGCATCCGATACCATCGTTGGTTCCAGGAATTTGTGGAGGAAAACCTCCGATCTGAAATTCCCGATCCCCTCCCGATATGTTCAGCATATGCTGGAGCACTGCTTAGAAATGAGTCTAGCAGAAAGTGAAGATCACTTCCGGCACTGCGTGTAATGCAATCGATTACACATACGGCATGAAATCGAGCAGATTTTTGTTTTTGGTTCACATTGATTCATCCTAACAGGAGTTATAGCGAAATATTCAGGGCCTCTTTCTAGTGACCCGTATATACATTTACCTATCTTAATGCATTTATGTAATAATGAGTTCAGTGCTATTGCGTTTTTACATAAGCCATTATTTAAATTAACAGCCCTAAAGGAGTGTTCCTACCATGCACTTTGATGGTCTACCAATAAAAGTGATAGGTGCAGGCCCCACCTGCAGAGCCGCACCGATCTCCGGATCGGGACCATGAAAGTCTTGGTAAAGAATAGAGAGCCGGTCCCGCTTGCACACAACTCTCCATTCTGTTATATGGGAGTTTCCAGTACAGAGGAGCAGTGTGTTCAGCTGTACTCAGAACTCCCATAGAACAGAATAGAGGGTCATATGCAAGCGTGACCGGCTCTCTGTTCTGTACCAAGACTTTCAGGGTCCCGTTACCGAGATCGGTACAGGTCCCACCTTTCGTACCCACACCTATCACATTTTGGTAAAAGAATAATGAAGTCCAGCGCCCCACATAGTGTTAAGTTGTAAAAGACTATTCGTCGCTTTATCCAAAATTACAGATTATTAAAAAAAACGCAAATGAAATAACCGCAAAGTTGTATCTGCTAACGCGTTTCGGAGTAGCCCCCTTACTCTTAGCATGAGGTAAGTCATGAGGATTTTTGTTAATAATCTGTAATTTGGAATAAAGCGACTAATAGTCCTCTGCAATTTTAAGGGGTTGTCTCACTACCAGGATTGCTTTTTATGTTAAAGATCTTGCAAAAACAAGTCACTTTGCAATATGTGTCCATTAACAGTGTCCTACCTATTCCTAGATATCCCCTCTTGTATGGGCTGCATAAGCTCCTCAGGTCGCTATAGCTACAGACCTGTACAATCTCTCATGATAGGCTGCCAGCACTGGTTTCTATAGCTACAGACCTGGCTTCTACTGCAGCCTAGTAGAAGCCAGTAAACACGGCCCTGAATTCAAAGTGAAACCAAGAAAACAGAACTGAGGTAAGATGAATCGGCGTAATGAGGCAACCCCTTTAACTCCGTGTGGGATACTGGACTTATTCTTTTATCTCCTATGAGGTGTTGCTTCAGAACCTGTCTATGCAACCTGAGGGTGGTGACCAGACTCGCATGTTGTGTCAGCTCACCTTTGTAAGAAGAATTTTTTTTAATCACATTTTGATGACATATCCTATCAACCTACAAGGCTCTCCATAACCTGTACCCTTCATACATCTCTGCCCTAATCTCTAGACACCTACCCTCTCACAATCTCCGCTCCTCACAGGACCTTCTTCTCTGCTCTCCCTGTGTCCACTCCTCACACAGCTGTCTCCAAGCCTTCTCCTGTGCTTCCCCCATGTTCTGATGTGCTGGGGCAGTGAGCTCTAGACTCTCTGCCACCGTCACTAGCCTCAAAAGCAACCTGAAAACCCATCTCTTCCAGATTGCCTAATAACCTACAATAAATCTGCTGCACCTGCACCCCTCATAAAACATGTCTGCCCCTCACTTTCTGTCTCTTTCCTTCTCACTTGTAGATCGTAAACCTTCGCGGGCAGTGTCCTCTCTCTGTACCAGTTATTAGTCATTTATCCTCACCATTGTACTTGATTGATCCATGATATGTATGTGACCCCCCCTCACATGTACAGCACCTTGGAATCAATGGCACTTTAGAATAAATAATAAAGTGCATAGTGGGCACACCCTGTTAGTTGGATCTGTCGGCAACATCTAGCCTGCTTGCTGATAGTTTCCATGTAGCCACATATATAGTCATGCTGCTGTCCTACTGTGTTATTTCTTCTTCATTAGCACGGTTTTCTCTGTTTTTTTTTTTTTTTTTTTTTTCTGGCAGGATGACCCTTTTAGAACTTATTTTGTCTAAAATAAGTGAGAAGGGCCCTCTTACGGAGATGGAGTCGTCTAGTCTGCGGCAAATAGCGGAGTTCATTTCTGACTGTTTCCAGAAACAGTGCAGAGCGGTGCTGAACCTGGCGGCTCCAGGGGACTACGAGGAGGAGGTAATCGAGCTGAATTCTCTATGGCTGACTAGGAACGCTTTATTGCTGACTAGTTTTGAGGACGGAATGGGGGAGGGGATCGCTCTTTTTAAACCTACCTTCATGATCCAATTATAGAGAAGGGATTTATAATTATGATATAGAAGGGTGCATCCCATCTGATACTGCTCTATGGATATCAACCATTGCATGACGGAAGAGCCAGCTCGGGTTTACAGGAAATACAGTTGATTGGAGTTTTAGCATAGCTTGATTATATTTCGTCAAGTTTTTCTCGGCTGGTTAAATGATTAAGTCCCTATTTTCTTGTGGTCGCCTATTCCTCAGGGTTTGTGGCATTTGCCTTAGCTGCTGGGTTTTTAGTTGGGGGCAGGAAAGCGAGTAACTAATAAGCCACCCTGGCCGAGATACTTGGAACTTTCCAACTTGCATCTGTCCCCTAGTTACAAACGGAGACTTATGGGGCGTGCTGACACTTGTAGTTCCATGTTCCGCAGCAGATAGAAGCTGTGGAACTACGAGTTCCAGCATGCCACAGCAGCACATGAGGTGAAAATGAGGGGAAATCTTCTTAACAGGGGCAAAGACAGCAAAACAAATGTAAAAACCCTTCCCTGCACTATCCAAAACTAAAAAAAAAATTTGTGCTGGCGTTACATTTAATACATATGCCTGTTCCGACTTACATACAAATTCAACTTAAGAACAAACCTACAGCCCCTGTCCCGTTCATAACCCGGGGACTGGCTGTATTTTGTTACAGAACCAGGGAAATGAAGTGACTCTGTGCTATGTCTCTAATCTGGACAACTTCATAAAGTGTCCTTTAGTAGCGGAAATACTCACAATGTACCTTAAGACGGAAGATAAGACATTTCCTCACAGTTCAGTAGCCAAGTATTTGCCCACTTAACATTTCAAGATCGTCTCCGAAATGTCGCTTCTGCATTGTTAGTCAAGGAGGATATGAGCCACAATCTTTTGTGAACTGAACCTAAAAATGAGCCATAAATTGAACCATCTTGTTCCGTGGTGAATGGACAACCATGTTAGAACTATTTACATTAGCTGTAGATCAGAGAGAAGTCTAACGTGGGTCTTGCCAGTCTTTATCACCCGTTCTTGGCTAGCCTGGTTCCCATTCACATCATGTTTTGGCCAGGTATCCATCGTAATACACTGAAAAGGGAAAAGGGTATCCCGACCTATAACGTCGGACCTTAGGAGTCTGGCACATAAAGCCTACACTGAATTGAAATAGAACAAACATAGTCCAAAAGACACTGGGCCTTATGTATGAAAACTGGTCTAGCAGTAAGACTGTCTCTGTTGCCCATAACAGCCAACAGAGCACTACTTTATGATTGGCTGGTATGGGCAACAAAGATAGTCTTACTGCTAGACCGTTTTCATACATAAGTCTTATTACATTTGCTCTATAGACCGCAGTACATGCTTGGATAGTTATTTTTAAGGTATTCCCATAGATATACAAAAAAACAAAAGGGAGGTCATCGCTCTTACCGCCCCAGTACTATATACTGCGCCTTGCGAAAGTATTCTGCCCCCTTGAACTTTTCAACCTTTTGCCACATTTCAGGCTTCAAACATAAAGATGTAAAGTTTTAATTTTTTTGTTAAGAAACACCACGTGGGATACAATTGTGAAGTGGAACGAAAGTTATTGGATATTTTAAACTTTTATAGAAAAAAACAAAAACTGAAAAGTGGGGCGTGCAATATTATTCGGCCCCTTTACTTTCAGTGCAGCAAACTCACTCCAGAAGTTCAGTGAGGATCTCTGAATGATCCAATGTTGTCCTAAATAACTGATGATGATAAATATAATCCACCTGCAAGTCTACCAAGTCCCGGCCGTCCCTCCAAACTTTCATCTCAAACAAGGAGAAGACTGATCAGAGATGCAGCCAAGGAGCCCAAGATCAGTCTGGATGAACTGCAGAGACAGGCTCGGACTGGGCCGCCGGGGGATCGGTGAATCCCCGGTGGGCCCACCCGAGCCGCTGTGGGCCCCGAAGGCAGTGCTGTCGCTCCCCGGGGCCCGGCCACGCATCCGGTCACTGAACGCCCGCCTCCCGAGCGCTCAGAGACCGTCCCGGGAGGTGGGGACTAATGTCCCTGACTCCCGTGGTTGAGCGGTGTCAGCGGAGCACAGTGCCACTAGCGCTGCGCTCCGCTGATCTCCCTGGCAGGCTGAAGGCCTAACGCCTTCAGCCTGCCAGGCACTGGCCCCTACTGCTGACGTAGGTGGCGCGGTGACGACACTTCACCGCGCCGCCTATGCAGGGCCACCGTATCCGGCGGGGAGCGGCCGGAGCGTAAGCTGGAGCCAGGGCCAGGTAAGGGGCTGTTAGTTTAAAAAAAAACAAACACAAAGGGGCCCCTGGCTACTAAAGGGGGGCCCTGGCTACTAAAGGGGGGCCCCTGGCTACTAAAGGGGGCCCTGGCTACCTTAAGGGGGCCCTGACTACCTACACACTAGCTAAAGGGGGCCCCTGACTTACTGCACACTAGGTAAAGGAGGCCCCTAACTGCCTGTATACTACCTAAAGGTGGTCCTAACTGCCTGTATACTACCTAAAGGAGGCCCTAACTGCCTGTATACTACCTAAAGGAGACCCCCTACTGCCTGCATAGTACCTAAAGGAGACCCCCGACTGCCTGCATAGTACCTAAAGGAGACCCCCAACTGCCTGCATGCTACCTAAAGGAGACCCCTAACTGCCTGCATGCTACCTAAAGGAGGCCTTAACTGCTTGTATACTACCTAAAGGAGGCCCTAACTGCCTGTATACTATCTAAAGGAGACCCCTAACTGCCTGTATACTATCTAAAGGAGGCCCTAACTGCCTGTATACTACTTCAAGGGAAGCCCTAACTGCCTGTATACTACATAAAGAGGGTCCCTAACTGCTTGCAGCCTATTTAAAGGGGACCCTAACTACCTACAGCTTACCTAACTGGGGGAAACCACCTATCTACAGTCTACGTAACTGGGGTCCACCAACCTAACTGTAGACTATCTACTTTCCTAACTGGGGCCTGTTCATCTACCTGGGGGCTGTTTACCTACCCACCTGTGGCTAGGTATCCACCAGCCTACCTGGGGCTGGCCTACTAACTTATCCAGCGGGGGTCTAACTACCTAAATAGGGCCTATCTAGTTACCTGGGGCCTTGCTTATTTGCCTACCTACCTAGGGTCTTTCCTACCTACCTGGTTGTATCATTATCTCCAGGGGGTTAGTCCTCTCCTCATTTCCAACCCCTTAGGATACTAGACCTCTAAGTTTTGGTTTGTACCCGCTCTCCCACCCCTGGGAAGTTTGTACAGAGGTGGGAATAGATAAAGAGGTGCTGGAAAATTGAGGATTCTAAGATATTTGTATATAATTTCTGCAGGGATGAGTGGTGGCCGGGACATGTCACCATGGCGATGTGGAACGAAAGCAAAAGAAAAGGGAATAAGAACGACTCAAGAGAAGAGAACAACGCATTAGATAAGACGTCTCCGGTGAGTCCCTGATTTCAGGGGTTATTTTACTTCTATATTGGATCAGTGCTGTATTCACTGTAACGTGATGTGACCTGAGCTGGTGTCTGACCTCTATGTGGTCTCTATATGGTGGTGTTGTAGGTTATACCTGAGCTGGTGTCTGACCTCTATGTGGTCTCTATATGGTGGTGTTGTAGGTTATACCTGAGCTGGTGTCTGACCTCTATGTGGTCTCTATATGGCGGTGTTGTAGGTTATACCTGAGCTGGTGTCTGACCTCTATGTGGTCTCTATATGGCAGTGTTGTAGGTTATACCTGAGCTGGTGTCTGACCTCTATGTGGTCTCTATATGGTGGTGTTGTAGGTTATACCTGTGCTGGTGTCTGACCTCTATGTGGTCTCTATATGGCAGTGTTGTAGGTTATACCTGAGCTGGTGTCTGACCTCTATGTGGTCTCTATATGGCAGTGTTGTAGGTTATACCTGAGCTGGTGTCTGACCTCTATGTGGTCTCTATATGGTGGTGTTGTAGGTTATATCGGCGTTAGTATAGTGGCAGCGTACATGTGTCCCTGATTGTAAAAGTGAGGGAACACCTGACCCTGTGATAGGAGTTACACTTCTACTTTCTTGCTGGTGTTTATTTTAGAAGGTGGTGAGGTGCGTGACCAAGGGAAACATGGAGGGGGATATTGTATGTGGACTATTGGAGGGGGATATTGTATGTGGGCTGGAGGGGGATATGGATGGAGCTACTTAGCCCTGTGTCTATATGTAAGATAGACAGACGTGTTACTCACTTGCTATTGTACTACACAATACAGTTCTGTTTTGCACACTGTATTATGTGGTAAAATGGGCGCATTTATGTCCGAGAGGCCGGTAATATTTTCATGTACAGTAGGGTGGGCCCCCCAAGATCAACTCCCCTGTGGGCCCCAGACCCCCCAGTCCGACACTGTGCAGAGATCTACAGCTGAGGTGGGAGAGTCTGTCCATAGGACAACAATCGGTCGTACACTGCACAAATCTGGCCTTTATGGTAGAGCGGCAAGAAGAAGCCATTTATCACAGATATCCATAACAAGCCGCCTGGGAGACACCAAACATGTGGAAGAAGGGGCCGCCTGGGAGACACCAAACATGTGGAAGAAGGGGCTCTGCTCAGATGAAAGCAAAATCCAACTTTTTGGCCACAATGCAAAATGATATGTTTGTTGTAAAAGCAACACAGCTCTTCCCCCTGAACACACCATCCCCAGTGTCACACATGGTGGGGGCAGCATCATGGTTTGGGCTTTTCTTCAGCAGGGACAGGGAAGATGGTTAAAATTGATGGGAAGATGGATGGAGCCAAATACAGGACCATTCTGGAAGAAAACCTGTTGGAGTCTACAAAAGATCTGAGACTGGGACGGAGATTTATATTCCAACAAGACAATGATCCCAAACATAAAGCAAAATCTACAATGGAAGGTTCACAAATAACCGTCTCCAGGTGTTAGAATGGCCAAGTCACAGTCCAGACCTGAATCCCATCGAGAATCTGTGGAAAGAGCTGAAAACTGCTGTTCACAAATGCTCTCCATCCAACATCACTGAGCACCAGCTGCGCACAAACGCTCTCCATCCAACCTCACTGAGCTCCAGCTGCTCACACACGCTCTCCATCCAACCTCACTGAGCTCCAGCTGTTCACAAACGCTCTCCATCCAACCTCACTGAGCTCCAGCTGTTCACAACCGCTCTCCATCCAACCTCACTGAGCTCCAGCTGTTCACAAAAGCTCTCCATCCAACCTCAAAGAGCTCCAGCTGTTCACAAACGCTCTCCATCAAACCTCACTGAGCTCCAGCTGTTCACAAACGCTCTCCATCCAACCTCACTGAGCTCCAGCTGTTCACAAACGCTCTCCATTCAACCTCACTGAGCTCCAGCTGTTCGCAAACGCTCTCCATCCAACCTCACTGAGCTCCAGCTGTACACAAACGCTCTCCATCCAACCTCACTGAGCTCCAGCTGTGCGCCAAGGAAGGAATGGGCAAGAATTTCAGTCTCTTGATGTGCAAAACTGATAGAGACAGACCCCAAGCGACTTGCAGCTGTAATCGCAGCAAAAGGTGGCGCTACAAAGTATTACCTTAAGGGGGACGAATCATTTTGCACGCTCCACTTTTCAATTTTTTATTTTTTTTACAAAAATTTAAAATATCCAATAAATTTCGTTCCACTTCACAATTGTGTCCCACTTGTTGTTAATTCTTCACAAAAAAATTTAAACTTTTATATCTTTATGTTTGAAGCCTGAAAAGTGGCAAAAGGTTGAAAATTCAATGGGGTCGAATACTTTCGCAAGGCACTGTAAATATCACTTCATGGCCGTGTGGGATCGTTGCAGGGATGGTCTCTCTGACTTCCAGATTCAATCAAACGCTTCAGTCAAACGGACATTTTTTCTCATCCAGCATCCGATTAAGTGTTGTGAAAAAGTAAAATCACATATTTTATTTAATAAATGTTAAAATCTTAGATCTGCAATCTAAGTTTAAATGTGAGATGGCATTTCCCCTTATGACTGGTCACATTTGATTTTACTTTTTTTGATATTTTGCTCTAATAGTCGTTGCATATATATGTGGTTTAATATCCACAGTTGGGAATGAGTTTCATTGTGTGCAGACTTTTAAATGAACTCTGCTTGCTAGGGTGTCTAAATGTCACTCCTTTGTGAATAATGGCCAGGACTTGTTGTTCTACAGATTCAGTTATATGGATACCTATAGGATATACTTGTGTTTGCCCTTAATTAAGAATGAAAGCATTTATCCAGCTGATCTGGCAAACATACTGTGTGTGATTGCTATAACAAGTGAGGGTATTCATGGGGTTAACTAAAACTTCTGACCAACTCGCAGCAATGACCTATAGTTTGAACTGTCATCCGAAAGAGATCCCCAAGGTGCTTGTTTTTAAACATGTGTTTGTTAGTTACTCCTTACTACGATTAAAAGCTCAAGACAGCTCGAAATGCGTCCGAAGAGAATGTAGACTGCGGGATGTAGATCTACGATTTTAACATTCATTAAAGGGGTTGTCTCACTACATTGATTCATCTTACCTCAGTCCTGTTTTCTTGGTTTCACTTTGCATTCAGGGGCGTGTTTACTGGCTTCTACTAGGCTGCAGTAGAAGCCAGGTCTGTAGCTATAGCAACCAGTGCTGGCAGCCTATCAGGATAGAACAAATAGGTCTGTAGCTATAGTGACCTGAGGAGCTGATGCAGCCCATACAAGAGGGGATATCTAGGAAGAGGTAGGACACTGTTAATGGACACTTATTGCAAAGTGACTTGTTTTTGCAAGATCCTTAACCTAAAAAGCAATCCTTGTAGTGAGACAACCCCTTTAAATAAAATGTGTGATTTTACTTTTTCACAATTGCTGGGAAACCTATGCTGTGTTTGGATGAGCATTATCCTGCCAGCCGAAAGCCCTAGGAGGCAACTTATGGGGCCGCAGGATGTCCTGCACCTACCCCTGGGCTGTTAGTGCCCCTTTTATCACTTCTTGGGGTCCGTCTGTCGTATGCAATGGCTCCCGGGATCGACACGCCAGCAGTTGGGGCCATTTGTCGCTCCACAGCAGGCAGGAATGGAGCGCTCCGCACAAGACTTTCCTGCTCTAACTTGACCAATGTCGGCTCCCAAACAGAACCTGGATTCTTCACGAAAGACAAAGGGCCTTATATATGAAAAGTGTCCAGGTCTAAGACGGTCTTTGTTGCCCACAGAAACCAACCAGAGATCCCCTTTCATTTCATATAATGCTCTGAAAAAATTTGAGGGGACCTCTGATTGGTTGCTGTGGGCAACAAAGACCGTCTTAGACCTGGACACTTTTCATATATAAGGCCCAATATGTTTGTTACCATCCAGGTATAGTGTGTACGACACCTTTAAAAACCAAGGAGATGGTGGCTGGCTGGGTGTGTTATGTTTTTTTTGTCAATGAGTGTATTATGTCAAGACCTTGGTCCTTTCCTACTTCTCTGTCTTCTGTAGGAGGCCCTCGTTGTGATCAGGCTCTTGGATCTTCTCTGTGAAATGACTTCAGATGCCGATCACCTTTCCTGTTTACAGTGTTGCTCAGGTTTACTGGACACGGTTGTCGGTGTGTATAGTAATGGAGGGGTCATCGCATGAGGCTCTTCTTGAAAAGTGTGTTTTGCAAAAGAGGTTCTCCACCTAAATTTATATTCTTAACAGCGTACTGAGGTGGTGCCAACTCGTTTTCTGCACCATGCAGTCGGAAATACGACTGTTAACTTCTTCGTTCCAAATTTTTGGGCTCTGGCTTGTGCCAAAAAAATGCGGTCTGTTTTCGGATTTAGAAATCGTACAGTAGAAAATCCCTGCTTTGTAGACTACTGCACGGATTTTCTATTGCGGTGTATGGGGAACTGGTTACTGTAGAATTTTTGGCCAAAAATTCGACTAGAGTCCAGAGCTGTGTAGACATGGCCTAAGACAAACTGGTTGCTAGAAAAGCACTACCTGGCAAATACAACCTTTTTCAAGGTTATCATGTAGCTCAGGTACTAAATCGCTAGGTATTCAGCACCACCCTTTAAAGTAATCCTTATTTTACGTCATAGTAGATTAAAATTTGATTGTGGCCAGGAGGTAGAAGACTGGCTTAGGCTTATTGAGCAAGAGCTCTTAAAGTGCTGTTTCACATAGCCTGCTATTTACAGCTAGCTTCAGGCTTCTACTTCCTGTTCAGGCTGTGGGTGGGGTTTACAGCAGTGATTGGCATATCAGCTGAGCCTGTTAGAGAAACATTGCTAATAAAGGGTTTAAGTAGTAGGGCAGAAGGTTACAGAGCTATAAGGGGTTAACGTTTGTCAGTAACTTAGATAAACAAGCTCCTATGCTGCTGATAAGACACCGCATAGACTGACATCACCATTCCAGCCAGTGAACAGAGAGGTGGTAGCCTAAGGAAGCTTATGCACACAGCACAGCACTCGAACTCTGAAAGGAAGCAAAATCAGAACAGCACTGTATTTGGTATGTCTTTATATACCTTTTGCCTACATGTTAAAAGCTAATCATTGGGGTGAGAATAGCCCTTTACTCAGAGCGATCATGTAGCCTTGGCAGCTAACTGGGGGGACAGTCTAATTTATTGAATGATTTAGGTGCTTTATCTACATTTTTCCACAGACACCCTACGTTTGACGCATCTGGCTGGAAAACAAAGCAAGAACGTGTTTACCTCCACTCATAGCGCGTCACTCGGAAGTGACCTGACGCACGCTGCAGTCGGATTCAAGGCTCATCTCATTCGTCTCATTGCTAATCTGTGCTACAAAAACAGAGAGAACCAAGATAAGGTACGAGGTTTACCTGTAACGAGGCACTGACCCTCATTGACACCTTCCTGCGTTCATTGTATGAAACAGCAATGGTCCACTCATGTTTTACCTGCCTTTCCGAAACTGTTTTGACGTATTACGTTGTTATCTTTGTGTATTATTTTTTAAAGCTAAAACTTTCTTTCTCTGCTCTCCTCAGGCTATGGGTTGTTCTATAGCAGTCATTAGCATATTTAGCCTTTCTCCCTTATTAGTTGAGACATTGCAAAGAGTGCAGGAGAGCTAATCTTCAGTAAACAAAGGTACTTGTGCTCCAAGGAGTGAAAACAATTGCTTAGCTGTAAACAGAAGCTAATCTTGTTAGAGATAATTAGGCTGCTCAGAGTGAGTTCTCTTGACCATGGTGAGCTCACTCCATGCTCTAATCAGATAGCATTGTTATGGTCAGATACACTCAAAACATTTGGGCACAGTCATATAAACCATATATATATATAGGCTGAACTACCTATCAGGTGAAGTAGAAAACCAACAAGATATATAATGAAAATAAGTTTTTTTTAATTATGTACCAATAATAAAATATGCATCAAAGATAGCAGAAAGCACCTAAGAGTATGTTCACACGACGTAATTGCGGCGCGTACAGTACGTGCCGCAGTACGCCGCGTGTTTTGGGAGTCGCGCTGACCAGCGCGTACTCCTGAAGCACGGGAGGCCGGGGTGGGAGGGCTATGGCCGGGCACCGGCCCCATAGACATGCATTGTTCGCGGCGCGTAATCACCGTGAACAATTGACATGTCACTTATTGCCGCGTAATCCATAGTTCTCTATGAGAGCTATGGATTACCGTAATTGCGGCGCGCATTTCACCGCGAGTAAGGTGCAATACGTGCAATATCTGAAGTTATATAGATAGATATGTATAAAAACACAAAGGTCAAAATACAATACCAAAGGTACAATAATGCAAGTGCTGTAGAAACCTACACAAATACAGATAGGCCATGGAGGAATACATACTCAGAAATCCAGGTGGTATAGATGAACATGCAGGGGTACGTAGCCTCAGAATTAAGCACCGATAGCACTTGCACACAACACTCCATTCTGTGCTATGGGAGTTCTGAGTACAGGGGAGCGTTGTTGTTCAGCTGTACTGGGAACTCCCATAGAACAGAATGCTATCGGCTCTTCTAAGCCAAAACTTTTGAGGGACTGTTCCTAAGATAGAGGTGGGACCCGCAGCTATCACAATTTTGTGGCATATCCTATCGCTATACCATCTAGGTCTGTGGTGTAAACCCCTCTTTAATGCTTCTGTTTAGGAGCATTCAAAACCAGTTTATCAAGCCCTACCATTTTTGTCATAGCTATAGTGGTTGGAAAGGGGCTCATCATAACTTTCTTTGCCACATGCCTCGATCGCTCCACACTTCGCTCGGTGGGAGTTTCAGGGTGGTATTGGATTAGTTTAGAATGGTTTTGGTTTTATTAGAAACCTGGAATATACTGCATAATTTTTGCCCGAATATATCAGCAAATTTTCATAGAGATATTTTAAAAGAGGCAATTGGTGAGGCTTTTGAGTTCGGGACCCCTACCAATTTTCAAAACTGGACGGCCACATGAGTCCCTCAGTTTAACCATCTTAATGTTGTTTATCGCCGCCGGTTCTTCTCTGACATGTCAAAGAATAAGTTTAAAGGGGTTGTCTCACTACATTGATTCATCTTACCTCAGTCCTGTTTTCTTGGTTTCACTTTGAATTCAGGGGCGTGTTTACTGGATACTACTAGGCTGCAGTAGAAGCCAGGTCTGTAGCTATAGCAAAAAGTGATGGCAGACTATCAGGAGAGAGAGAACAGGTCTGTAGCTATAAGCAACCAGTGCTGGAAGCCTATCAGGAGAGAGAGAATAGGTCTGTAGCTATAAGCAACCAGTGCTGGAAGCCTATCAGGAGAGGGAGAACAGGTCTGTAGCTATAGCAACCAGTGCTGGCAGCCTATCAGTAGAGAGAGAACAGGTCTGTAGCTATAGCGACCTGAGGAGCTGATGCAGCCCATACAAGAGGGGATATCTAGGAATAGGTAGGACACTGTTAATGGACACATATTGCAAAGTGACTTGTTTTTGCAAGATCTTTAAGATAAAAAGCAATCCTGGTAGTGAGACAACCCCTTTAAGGAAGATTTTCATTTCGTCATCAACAACTTTTTTTTGTTTCTCTCTCCCTCCCCAATAACCCCTAACGCTGCCATCATTAAGCAGGAACAAGTCCTTGCCAAATGGCATGTTGGCTATGTCTGTGTAGCCATTCTCTATTGAGGTTAATGCAAGGCTCGGAGGCAGCCTTCTCTTGCAGTTTCACTTGGGCTCACATCCAAGTTTTTGACTCAGCTTCTTATAGATGTCTTTGTCTACAGAAAGCTGAGGCTGTTCCTCTAGTGTTGAACTACTGATGAGTGATACAAAATGGTGGGACTTGTAGTCCGACACACCTGGAGGTTCACTCCAAGTCAGGTGTAGCGTATTCACTGCTTACAGGTGGTGGAACGCCTTGTGATTTCAGGATACCTGCCAGCGTTTCTGCAGGGTCACAAACCAAATGGACCTAGAAGTCTAATTCTATGCGGAAGGCAAACATTGATTCAACATTTGTCTCCTACAATAGGCCTTTTGAAGGCAATTTCATAATTGTTTGCCCGCGATTCATCGTATCACAGCTCGGCTCCTTGAAGGTTGTATCTGAAGCCCCTCTTCCTGTTGAAGGGTTCCTATCTGGATAGAAACTGCTTGAGGGGCAGGAAAGATTTAGGTAAATATTCTGAGTGTTCTCATACAATAATCATCACTTAGAGCTTCAAAGACCCAAAGAAAACTAGTAGCCCATCCCAATTAGTCAAATAATATATGATGAAGCAATGAGAAGAGCATTTGTACAAATTCCCATTAATCTGCACATTTTTTTGAGCCTTCTGATGTAAGACGGTAATCCTTGATGTTTCCGTATGTCGTGTATAAGTGCACATCCTTCTTAAGTAGAACCTGTCATCAAGTCCAAAGACCACTTCCTTATCCTATACTACATAGAGCTAAAAGCAAAAATGGGGTTCCGGCAAAAACTTAAAAGTTCACCTAGGAGCAAACGACTTCTCCTCTCTGTGTTCATGTATGGTATTTTTTTCAGTCTATAAGACTTTTTACCAAAAAGGAATTTTGGTTGACTATCCAGGAAGGGGCTATTATCCTAGGCCACCAGGGAATGAAAAGTAAATAAAAATATTAACCCTAATTGAAAAAGTATGTACTCATCTTCTAGCCCAGGCTATCACCGGAAGTGGCATAAATATCTTGGACCAGCAGGGAATCAAATGTTAACCCCCTCTGCTACTTTAAACCACCAAGGCAGGTGTCCTATTTTCTTTGAACAGTAGAGAATCAATATAAGCACCTTTTTCTACTCCAGCATGCTATTCGAGAAGTGTAAACTTGAAGTATACATCCAATAGAAAAATGTAGACCGGCACCAGGAAACCACTCGGTGTTGATTTGCACTTTCCCGTGATGTTAGCCTATAGACAATCTCCACATAAAGCCTGTTTCAGGCGGTGCTCAGCCCGGTTAGTGTAGACCAACAAAGTCCAATATACAAAAGGAAGTTATAGGCGGCACTCACCACTTCAGGATAAAAACTTATTTTAATTCAAATACAGCAGCATAAAATCTGGACGGATGGCCACAGAAGCGCCACCGACCGTTTCGCGCTATCCAGCGCTTTGTCAAGGCTTTATTCCACTTCTAGCTCAAATCATCAAGAAATGGGATATGACCCAGGACCAGAAGGAAATCAAATATTAAGCCCTTCTTCTAGCCTGGACCACGAAGACGGGATTATTACTGTAGATGGCGAGGAATCGGAGCAAAATAATGAACCTGCTTTTAGCCCAGATCATCATAGTATGGGACATTAACCTGAACCAGAAGGGAATCAAATATTAACCCCCTCTTCTACCCTGGACAACCAAGAATGGAATATTGCTGGTAGACCAGCGAAGAATCGGAACAAAATAATGAACCCGCTTCTAGCCTAGACAGAAGCTAATCTTGTTAGAGATAATTAGTCTGCTCAGAGAAAGCTCTCCTGACCATGGTGAACTCACTCCATGCTCTAATCTGATAGCAGAGTTATGGTTAGATACACTTTAAAACATTTGGGCATAGTCATATAAACCATATATAGAGGCTGAACTACGTTTAAGCTAAAATACCTATCAGGTGAAGTAGACAACCACCAAGATATATAATGAAAATACGTTTATTAATTGTATACCAATATAGCAGAAATCGCCTAAAAAAAGCGTGGAATGGGAGTATTATTGTAGACCAGCGAGGAGTTGGACCAAAAAAATTAACCCTCTTTGAGCCGAGACCATAATGGAATGGGACATTAACCTGAACCAGAAGGGAAATCAAATATTAACCCCCTCTTCTACCCTAGACCACCAAGTCGGGAGTATTACTGTAGACCAGTGTGGAATCAGAACAAAATAATGAAACCCCTTCTAGCCTAGACCAACATGGAATGGAAGTATTACTGTACACCAGCGAGGAGTTGGACCAAAAAAATTAACCCTCTTTGAGCCGAGAACCATAATGGAACGGGACATTAAGCAGAACTAGAAAGGAATCAAATATTAACCCTCTCTTCTACCCTAGACCACCAAGAAGGGAGTATTACTGTAGACAATTGACAAAATCAGAGAAAAATAATGAAACCGCTTCTAGCCCAGACCATGATAGTATGGGATATTAATCTTAACCAGAAGGGAGTCAAATATTAACCCTCTCTTCTACCCTAGACCACCAAGAAGGGAGTATTACTGTAGACCATTAACAAAATCATAGAAAAATAATTAAACCGCTTCTAGCCAAGAACATTGTAGTATGGGATATGAAACTTTAACCAGAAGGGAGTCGAATATTAACCCCCTCTTCTACCCTAGACCACCAAAAAGGGAGTATTGCTGTAGACCAGCGAGAAAACTGAGAAAAAAACATGAATCCGGTTTTAGCCCAGACCATCATAGTATGAGACATTAATCTGAACCAGAAGGGAGTCAAATATTAACCCCCTCTTCTACCCTAGACCACTAAGAAGGGAGTATTACTGTAGACCAGGGAGGAATCGGAACAAAATAATGAACCCGCTTTTAGCCCAGACCATCATAGTATGGGACATTAACCTGAACCAGAAGGGAGTCAAATATTAATTCTCTTTTGTACCCTAAACCACCAAGAAGAGTATTACTGTAGACCAGTAAGGAATCAACGCAAATAAATGAACCCGCATCTAATCTAGAATACCAAGAAGGGAGTTTTACTGTAGACCACTAAGGAAGCGGAGTAAAAAATGAACCCGCGTCTAGTTTAGACCACCAAAAGGGGTGTATTATTGTAGACCCGTGAGGAATCTGAGCAAAATAATGAACCTGCTTCTAGCCGGGACCATCATGGAATTGGACATTAACCTGGACCAGAAGGGAGTCAAATATTATCCCTCTCTTCTACCCTAGACCACCAAGATGGGAGTATTACTCTAGACCAACATAAAGCTACACTGCTTTGCCTTTACATGTATGTCCAGTATTGAAGTTTTCTATTACCAGCAAGTGAAGGGATATCATAAGAATGTGTAATCAGTTTCCGAATGAAGGAGGAGCCAGAGTGCTCGGGTGCCTTCTAAATTTCTGCCTGTATGGCACCAGGCACAGTTCGGGTACTGCAATTCGCTTGAATGGAGTTCCAGTTCTCTGCACAGTGCATAGGTGAGAATGGCGTTGTTCAAGGAAAGTACTGCTGGTCGGACCCCCACCAGTCAGGGACTACATATTCTACACTTTCGAAGACTAAAGCCCTCCTATAAGATGTCCGCACATCACTGTGCGTATATGTTCCTTGAAGAAAGCAGCCAGTTTTTGCTAATTCTGTAAATTCCCTTTAAATTTGTAATGTTTTTGACCTTCAGGAAAGTATTTTTATATCCATATTTGTGAAATGCGATGCCGCAACCTCCAAGGATTAGCACGTCGGCCCTTGGCTTGAACTCCAGTTACCAATTCGACCTTCCTTGACTCTGGTCATGACGATACATTGAGTGCTTTCAGAAAATACTTCCCCATAGGACTAATTATCTCCTGTTCGGTTCTGATCACCTCCGCTATCTTTTTTTTTCGTGCATGGCTGTGGTTGCTTCTAACATGTATTTTGCAAAAAGCAACTTGTATTTAAGGCTTTAATAATGACGACAAGGCACGTCTCGGGTTTCTGCAAAATTCCATCAGAATAAACCACATTGTTTTTTTTTTAAAAAAGTAAATTGAATTTTGTGTAATTTGGTCTGGAGATATGAAGACACTCTTCTTAAAATCAGAGATAGGGCGATTAGTTACCTAGTTATCCTTCCTTGCTCTGCTTCAGAATCCTAAGAACTGGAGGTTTAGATGGACTTTTGTTGATGAAGATCCCTACGCGGGAAGTTGACTTGACCGAATGCAAAACGTGTAATAGACCACTCGCCTACCATGTACCATTTAGGGCCCGTTTACACGGCACAGGACAAATACCGGTCGTTTTATCCGACTGGTATTTGTACTGTTTTCGTGCCGTGCACACGGCCGCAGGAGGACTGCTTTTCTTCGCGATGAGTTCAGAAAGCCCTCCCCCTTCACATTCACTTGTTCATTTTCCGTCCGAAAACCGGACGGAAGAGTGAACATGTAGAATGTTTCTCGGGCCGCCGGCGGTTTGAAAAACCGCCAAGCGGAAAGCCCGTGCAGTGGGGACTGATGCACGGGTTTTCCATAGCGGCTTTTGTAAAACTGTGCAGCCGGTTTTTAAGACTGTTTGCAAAACCGCAATCGGTCGGAAAAAACGGCCGCAAACCGGTGCCGTGGGGACATGGCCTTATAGTGCTGGTGTCGTCTTGCATGGCAGAGGAGCATTTAACCTCCACAGGCACTAGGCTTGTGTCTGCTACCTCTGTCCCCCTTAGGCTATGTCTACATAGCACCGAATTTTGGTCAGATTTTCATTGGATTCGGCATTTAGAATCCACTGAAAATCCAACTGTTACCAGTGCCCCATAGAATGCAATAGAAAATCATTGCTGTAGTCCACACGGTATGGATTTCTAGTGCGGGTTCTCTAAACCACTGGCCGCCTGGAGAAAGATAAAACATGTTTTATCTACTACCGGATTTCCCTTAGATTCTGATAGCTTAAATGTACGGGGCCGGCAGGAAATCTGAAAACAGACTGGTTTTTTTTAAGCGCAAATTCTGCGCCAAAAACCACGGTCTAGCAATGTTAAAATGTCATCGGATTTTGGACTTCATTTTAACATTGCTGTGCAGACATATCCTTAGGGTAAGTTCACATGACTGATTTTAATCAGGATTTCGACACGGATTCCATGTTTAAAATCCTGGTGTAATCCAACTCCCATTTACATGAACTACAGTGCGGATTTTCCTCACCATGGGTTTCAAATCCATGGTGCGGAAAACACAGAATGGACGTTGAGTTTCTTTCAAATGGACACTGCTCAGATTACGAACTGGCCTAATAGTGGAGCTAATCCACTCCAAATCGGAGACGAATATCGCTTCTGTAGAGTAAAAATACCCAGCAGAAATCTGAGGTGTCACCTTAGATTTCTGCCAAGGATTAAACATCGGGTTTTTGCGATGGGAAAAGCCCGACGTGTGAACATAACGTTACCACTGTGTTCCTGTCTAATGATATATTGTTAGGCACCACTAGATTTTAGGAGTAAGGATTCACACCAACGCTTGCATGTTTACAATGTTATATGTTTAAGAGTCTGTAGTCTTTATAATGGAACCAATCTTTAAAATATATTAATTTGACAATTCCATCATGGTACCTGTATAAAAAAAAAAAAAAAAAAGTGCCAGAGTCCTCACCCCTTTAGAGTAAACAGGAATGCATACAAGGAACCAGCTTCCATCCCAAACCAAGGACAATTAGTTAAAATATATATATATTTTAATTTCAATAGATCCATCTAAAAAAGTCCTGGTCCACAAGGACCACTGCAACCCAAGACAAGACTTGCTTCTTACTCATAGCGGATGTGTGAGAACTCCCATCCATCCAGAAAATGACCTGGATGCATTGTTGCTTTCGTGCTTCGGCCCCTTTAGAGTTTTTTCCAGCCACCACCTGGGCAAGGAACTGCAGCACAGCCCCATTTGCTTTATTGCTAGTAGTATAGAGGGGGTAGCAGTCGGACCCCTGCCAATCACAATGCATCCTAGCCGTACACCATTACTTTCGGATATGGAGGTACACTTTTAATATGCATACTCAGTAGTTAGATCCTCACCAATCTAACATCTGTTACTACTTCTTTTCAAGGGGTTGTCGAATCTGTGAGTTCCTAGTCTCTTATTTTGGACCTCAGCTACTAAAGGGGTGTTCCCATCTCAGACATTTCTAGCATATTAACAGGATTTGCTATGAATGTCTAAAAGGTCTGGGCTCACATACTTCAGAGGTGACCACAGAGGCGTGTCTCATCTTTTTGGAAGTTTTGGAGTATAGCATAGCCTACACAGATCCTTTCTGTTCCCCACAGATAAGAACAAGGTCCTAGGGTGGGTTCAGCACCTATCAGACATGTATCAATAGGCCATAAATGTCTGATTGAAACACCCATTTAAAGGGGTTTTCTTACTAGTTACTTAGTTATCCTTCCTTGCTCTGGTTCAGAATCCTTAGGACTGGAGGTTTAGATGGACTTTTGTTGATGAAGATCTCTTCGCCGAAAGTTGACTTGACACTCACCTACCATGTACCATTTATAGTGCTGGTGTCGTCTTGCGTGGCATAGGAGCATTTGGCCTCCCCAGGCACCAGGCTTGTGTCTGCTACCTTTGTACCCCGTAGGCTATGTCTTCATAGCACTGGATTTTGGTCTGGTTTTTGGTGGATTCAACACTCAAAGATTAGCTATCGACATGTAGGGAAAGGTAAATGAAGACTTTTTCCAAATTGATTTGTTTATTTTTGCTTTGGTGAGGAAATAAGAGATTGTATCTTCTCTGAGTGCACACAAGTTTCTCTGGTTACCGTGCTGCTCTCCCCTTCTTTCTCTGCTCTTTATCTGAGAGCCGGTAGTGACATCACCACAGGTTGCCACACAGGACGCCGGCAGCTTGAGAACAGAGTGTGTTATCTCTAAAAAAAAAAAAAAAAAACAAAGGTGAATAATAGCTTTCATTTACTTTTGAGCCGTGACCTTCCCAGCTCATAGATGAGATCTCCTACTTTCAAGTCAGTGCAATTGGAAGAGCTGTGAATACAGAGGTGATATTGTAATCACTATGGAACCACCCACATTCTGACCAGGAAGAGACGGGATGCATGTATCTAAAATTGCGGCTCGGTGAAACAGCATGGTGAGACAACCCCTTTTAGCAGTGTGAGCAGCAACTACAAGAAGTGGGTCTTGCTTTGAAGAACCTTCCTGCATTACACAGCCCACTGAGGGGGATCATGAAGGTCCTTCACAGCGAGGGAAACTTCTTGCAGTTGCTCTCCGCACTGGCTGAGGGGATATTCCCATCTCAGACATTCATGGCATATCGACAGGATATACTGTAAATGTCTGATAGATGCAGGACCCCCCCTTGGAACTTGGTTTTCTCTCAAAAATGACTCCGTGGCTGAGATAGGAATATCCCTTTAAGCATTATGGATGGAAACTACAAAAAGTGTCTTTTTCTCTGAAGGAACCCTCGTGCATTATACAGCCCACTGGGGAAGATTTGTGAAAACTCACTAGCAAAAAAAGAAAAGGGTTTTATTGCAGCCAGTCACAAAACACAAAAAGCTGAGCTGTGATTGGTTCCTATGGGCAACAATTTTTTTCTTTAAAATTAGATCAATTTTAACAGAATTGTTATGTAATGCCTTATTTTTCCTGTGGGGGCACTGCAGGGAACTTGAATAGTTCCTACCAGGTTCCTCCAGAGATTAAAACTGATACGTCTGTGTTCCAGCAGCAGGAAGTTCTGCCATTCCCCTATTGTTCAAAAAAACTTTCGGAATAAACAACGGCATTCTCCTAGTGCCATAGGTTACAAGCAGGTTAAAACTATAACAAACGAGTGTGTGTGTTGTGTGTGTGTTGGTGTGTGTGTGTGTGTGTTATATATATATATATATATATATTTATATATATGTGTATATATATATTATTTTAATATATGTATATTATATATATATATATATGTGTATATAATATATAATATATATATATATGTATATATATATATATATATATATATGTATGTATTATATGTATGTATATAATGTGTGTGTGTGTGTTATATTTTTATATATATATAATATATAATATAAAATAATGGGGTGGTGTGTGTATTTATATATGTGTGTGTGTATATATATATAATATAATAATGTGTGTGTGTATATATGTATATATATATAATGTGTGTGTTTATATATGTATGTATATATATGTGTGTTTTATATGTGTGTGTGTGTGTATAAAATATATATGTGTGTGCATGTAAGTATATGTATGTGTGTATGTATATGTATATATATGTAAAAATATTATAGTATGTATTTTATATAATAATGTATATATATGTATGTGTGTGTGTGTGTGTATAATATAATATAATATATAATATTTATATATATATATAGGCACAATACTCGGCACATAGAATGGCTTGACACCGAAGCACGGAGGATTGTGCATGGGAATAACAGTAGTACTGGAAAAAAAAATTTTGCCTCAGCGCTCACATCCACGGAAGTAGTCAGACAATCACCACATCAATATGGCATGGAAAATCAATGACAAGAAGTCCGCGTGGATGGCGGAAAAGATCCAGCACCGTTGGATAAATAAAATAATCTTCTTTATTGTATCAAATCATTCAAATCCAGAGTCGACACAGTCAACGCGTTTCGGGTAAACACCCTTAATCATGACTTAAAAGCCGACACTCAATAAAAAATTTAAAGGAAATCAAAACCAATGACGTGTCAGAACAATATCATGTGACATGACGCAAGTAACATACGTTTTTTAGAACATATTTAAAGACACAGGCAAAACATGTATGACAGTCTCCTTACAAAAAAAAACCCAAAAAACATGAAAATGAATATGTGAATAGATGTGGGGAGAAAAAAAAGGAACATAAAAATTAAGGTGAATGGGGAAAGAATGAATGGGGAAAGAAAAAAAAAACAGAAAAAAAGAAAAAATTTAACGTGAAAATGAGTGTGAGTAAATGTAATGGAAAAAAAATGGGCATGGAAATGAGTGTATGAATAAATATAATGGAAGAAAAAAAGGAGAAGAAAAAAATTAACATGAAAAGGAGTGTGTACAAAGATGTAGAGAGGGAGGCAAAAAAATGAAACCTAAAAATGAATGTGTGAATAAATATAATGAAAAAAAACATGAAAATTTGTGTGTACAAAGATGTAGAGAGGAAGGAAAAAAAAAGGAAAGGAAAAAAATGAAACGTTTGTTTCATTTTTTTTCCTTCCCTTTTTTTTTCTTCCTCTCTACATCTTTGTACACACTCATTTTCATGTTTTTTTTTCATTATATTCATTCACGCATTCATTTTTATGTTTAATTTTTTTCCTTCCCTTTTTTTTTTCTCCCTCTCTACATCTTTGTACACACTCATTTTCATGTTAACTTTTTTCTTCTCCTTTTTTTTTTCTTCCATTATATTTATTTATACATTCATTTTCACGTCAAATTTTTCTTTTTTTCTGTTTTTTTTTGTTTCCCCCTTCATTCTTTCCCCATGCGCCTTCATTTTTTTGTTCCTTTTTTTTTTTCTCCCACATCTATTCACATATTCATTTTCATGGGGTTTTTTTTTTTTTTTTTTTTTGCAAGGAGACTTTGTCATACATGTTTTGCCTGTGTCTTTAAATATGTTCTAAAAAACATACGTTACTTGCGTCATGTCACATGATATGTGTTCTGACACGTCATTGGTTTTGATTTCCTTTAAATATGTTTGAGTGTCTGTTTTTTAAGTCCTGATTAAGGGTGTTTACCCGAAACGCGTTGACTCTGTCTGTCGTGTCTTTATTTGAATGATTTGATACAATAAAGAAGATTATTTTATTTATCCAACGGTGCTGGATCTTTCCGCCATCCATGCGGACTTCTTGTCTTTAGTTCACAGGCTGTTGCCTCCCAGCCAGATCCGTGCACCTACTGGCTGTCCACAATCAATCATTCATTCAGGTGAGCTGGACTTTGTGTGTCCTGGAAAATCAATGCTAAAAATTAAACCTGTCAAGTTTTATCTCCTTAAAACAAAATAAAAAATAAAACGTGACGCGTTTCATGCGTTTCATTGATTTTTCCATGCCATATTAATGTGGTGATCATTTAGCTACTTCCGTGGATGGAAGCACCGAGGCTAAAACCCTTTTTTTCTCCAGTACTGCTGTTATTCCCGTTTACAATCCTCTGTGCCTTGGTGGCCTCCTGCACCAGCGCTTCATCAGAAGGTCGATGCAATGGCGGTGTAAGCGTAAAACGCGTTGACTTTTCTTTTTTTTGGGGGGTGGTGTGGGGGCTAAAAACCTTTTTTCTCCAGTACTACGGTTTTAAAAACTTCTACAACAGGAAGGGATCACCTGAGATGTTTAACCTAATAAATACCTAACACATGTATAGTAATGTCATCAGACTGTTTGGATTTTCGTGCGTGAACAAATCTATTTGTCTAAGGTCTTTACAGATGATGTAATTGGACTAAAAATAGTCATAACCTGCTTGTTGACTGTTTCCATTATTTTCACGCAAAACTTTTCTAAATTGCATTGGCTAATTATAAAACCAGGGTCTGTAAGTTTTTTTTTTTTTTGTTTGTTTGTTTTTTAAGGTAAAATTACTCTTTAACTTTTGCACTTGGGCTCCCAGAGAACAATTCTGTGTCATTTCTTTGCCAAGTGTCAAGCTTTTTGATTGATGCCCTTTTCATTGAATGCCGTCGTTTACCGTACCTGCCAAGTAGTGATCCAAGTTAGACACATTTCCGCGCACCTTTCCATGAACTCGGACCTCAACCACAATTCGGCTTTTTTTTTTTTTTTTTTCCTCTCTCCCCAGAAAGCTCCTCTCTGCGGCCTCTCTTGATAGATTGCATGCAGGTCATGAAATTATCTCTTCAGGGGTGAAAGAAGGAAGGAATGAATGTGATCAGAGCGTGTCTGCCAGCTCCGGAAGCATTCATACCCTAGAGCTGTGAGCGCTGCGGTCTGATCGTGAATCACACCTTTTTGTCTCCGCGTTCCTTGTCATTTCCTCCACATACTGCACAGAGACGGGGTTATATAAAATTAGATGATGCCAGTCTCGAGGTTGTCGGGTGCAAGATTTAGCTTGTTTCGAATTCTTTATTTCGGCGATATATTATTATATTGGAGTTAATTAATCATAATTACAAGAAGGGTGTCGCCCAGCCGGGGAAACATCTGCATGGAGCTTGCCTGTTCCTTCTGGCTGTTCTATTGGCTTCCTCACAATATCCCAAAACTCTCAAGTTAATTGGTTGCTAATTGGCTCATTAATGCTATTCTGTTGGAGGCATATAGCTGGAGAAATCCTCTACATACAGTAAATTTAAGGTTCTGATGTCCTCTACTAAACTCAAGGCCCACGGGCAGAGTTTGGACGCCACAACGTTTTATATGGCCTTCAAGAGCTTGGACACAGCGGGCAAGGATAGACCAGATCCAGACCCCAGGAGGACCATCTCTCCACTTTCCAACACTTAGCAGAGGCACCAGGACAGGGAGTGGGCACCAAAGAGCTCCAGCATGGACCTCCACACCACTCTGTTTAGGAACCCAAAGGCGGTGGCACAGCTCTGACAGGAGCTTAGACACAGCGGGCAAGGATAGACCAGATCCAGACCCCAGGAGGACCATCTCTCCACTTTCCAACACTCTGTAGAGGCACCAGGACAGGTAGTGGGCACCACAGAGCTCCAGCATGGACCTCCACACCACTCTGTTTAGGAACCCAAAGGCGGTGGCACAGCTCTGACAGGAGCTTAGACACAGCGGGCAAGGATAGACCAGATCCAGACCCCAGGAGGACCATCTCTCCACTTTCCAACACTCTGTAGAGGCACCAGGACAGGTAGTGTGCACCACAGAGCTCCAGCATGGACCTCCACACCACTCTGTTTAGGAACCCAAAGGCGGTGGCACAGCTCTGACAGGAGCTTAGACACAGCGGGCAAGGATAGACCAGATCCAGACCCCAGGAGGACCATCTCTCCACTTTCCAACACTCAGCAGAGGCACCAGGACAGGTAGTGTGCACCACAGAGCTCCAGCATGGACCTCCACACCACTCTGTTTAGGAACCCAAAGGCGGTGGCACAGCTCTGACAGGAGCTTAGACACAGCGGGCAGGGATAGACCAGATCCAGACCCCAGGAGACCTCTCTCCACTTTCCAACAATAATGTAGAGGCACCAGGACAGTTAGTGGGCACCATAGAGCCGAGCATTGGACCTCCACACCACTCTGTTTAGGAACCCAAAGGCGGTGGCACAGCTCTGACAGGAGCTTAGACACAGCGGGCAGGGATAGACCAGATCCAGACCCCAGGAGGACCATCTCTCCACTTTCCAACAATAAGTAGAGGCACCAGGACAAGTAGTGGGCACCACAGAGCTCGAGCATGGAGCTCCACACCACTCTGTTTAGGAAGCCAAAGGCGGTGGCACAGCTCTGACAGCCCTAGCTACCCTCTAGAGTAGGAAGCTTGGTGCTAAAAGGCTTGAAGAAGGTGGTTATTATACAACCTTTTAAAGGGTTTTGTTTTTACCACGGTGTTTCACAAAGCAGCTTTAGACTCATGTTTTCTGGTCAGGCTGTGGGTGGGTCTATAGCAGAGTTTGATATATTGGCCCTACTATTCATAGCTGTTTCTGTTAATAGTGGCATGACTGCTGGAGGTTCTTAAATAGCAGTGTACACGGCTACAGTGCTCTAAGGGTTAAAGCTTGTCATTACCTTAGGTAAACAAAGCTTCTGTGTTAGAGATAAGACCCTGCTGGGAGGGACTCCTCATGGTAGGACTGACTGATGACTGCTTGGATCAATAAGAGATAAGAAAGAGCAGGGAGAGGTGACCGGTAACCAGAGAAACGTATATGCTCTAAGAGGAGATAAAAATCTTCTTTCTCTCCTGAACAAAGCAAAATCATAACAGCAATGTATTTGGTAATAGTCTTCATTTACCCTTTCCTACATGTAAAAAAGCTAATACAGGCAGTCCCTGGGTTACGAACAGGATAGGTAGGGACTGTAGGTTGGTACTGAAGTTGAATTTGTGTGTAAGTCAGGACGGGTATATTTCTTGAATGTAACACCAGCACAAAAGGTTTTTTTTGTAGTTTTGGAAAGTGCAGGGAAGGGTTTTTACACTTGTTTTGCTGTCTGTGCTCCTGTTAAGAAGATTTCACCTCATTTTCACCTCATGTGCTGCAGTGACATGCTGGAACTTGTAGTTCCATGTTCCACAGCAGAGAGTAGCTGTGGAACGCCAAGTGCCAGCAGACCCCATAAATCTCCGTTTGTAACTAGGGGACAGATGTAAGCCAGGGGACTGCCTGTTATTGTAGTGAGAAAACTCCTGTAAAGGACCACCTTGTGCACAAAGGCCCTTTGAGGTTAACTATAATGCTGAGGTGGCCCTTGTGGAATATAAGTTTGACACCCCTGTTATAGCTATACATATTGGCAGACATCACCTATAGACTCGTGGTATGCTTTAACGTAGAAAAGCATAGTTGGGTAACGACAACCTGCATAATATTATGTAGGTCCCCTTTAGGCTGTTAAAGAAAAAGCTGTGATCAGTCGAAGTATGGATCGTATAAGAACTCTGAAGATGTGCACCATTACTTTTTTAACAATTTGTATTACTGTAGTTCCTCAGTGGGGTCGGACCAGACTCGCTAGCTATCCGTCGCCACACATCGAGCCTAGCGTTCATGATCTGTTGCTGCTTAGTGTATCCCACCCCTGACAATAAACAGTGACTGCTCTGGCAGAATAGTGAGTGCAGCTCTGGAGTATAATACAGGATGTAACCCAGGATCAGTACAGGATAAGTAATGTAATGTATGGACACAGTGACTGCACCAGCAGAATAGTGAGTGCAGCTCTGGAGTATAATACAGGATGTAACACAGGATCAGTACAGGATAAGCAATATATGTAAACCGTGACTACACCAGTAGAATAGTGAGTGCGGCTCTGGAGGATAAGTGAGGCCTATTGTTTACAGCTCTCATATAAAATTTAATAACAAGCTCGTATATTTTGAAAGAGAAGTCGCCGGATATTTTGAAGGCATGGATGGAAGTCACCATATGAATCAGCATGCACAGTATAGTTTCTTGGGGATCCCTACAAACCAATAAATCCACCAAAGATGGAGCCCCCTTGTATTCATCCATTACGTCTCCTCTTCATACCCTATATACCCTACAGGCGCTTTGACTGGGGGGCAGTGCTCTCCTCTGTGGTGTTACCTGTGTGAAGTGGATACCTTACTGAAATATGACTTTTTCTTGGAACACAACCGGAAGATCTTGCAGAGGTGGAGACGCTGCACTTTCTGCTGTTTCCCGGCATGTCGGATTTAATTATACCTCTTGTCACAGGTGGCATTCCTCCTCTTCTTCTGCTTTTCTTCAGTTAGACAAATGTTCTTTCTTAAACTGTTACTCCCGGCAAAAACTGAAAAATTAGGACCTGGCCCTTTGTTAGGCTGCAGATCCGGTCCTCTTGTTGGGAGTTCTTTGTTTTTCTAGATCTACAGGTTTGCAGGACTATTTCTGTAGATATCAACCAAGCTGGGAAAAACTTCCCCTACTCGAGAGGGTATGACACAGAAGAGGTTGATTTTCATGTGCACACATCTGGACAGCTACAAGCTTTTGCAACCGACATGGTGGATCCAAGGTACTTACAGGGGTTTTCTCACAATGCAATTTTACAGCCACAGGCAGCTTTAGAATCACACATGTTGTTCAGGCTGTGGGTGGGTCTATAGCAGTGACTGACACATCAACTCTGCTGTTCGTGTACGTTCACACTGATTGTGACGAAGATTCAGGCCTAAATCTACAGCAGAATCGATTGACTGCAACCCATCTCACAAAATCCGTGTTGCAGTTAAGAGAATTTTATTATTTTTTTTTTACTGTGCAGATTTATTTTTCGCTCTGAAAAAAAGCTAACGTCAATTTCTGAGGGGGAATCGTCGCTGAATCCACATAGTATTATGGAGGCTGAAAATCTGCCTCTAAATTCAGAGTCCAACCCATTTACTCTGCGGATTTTAGATATGGATTCCATGCCTGAGAACAGCCATGGGGGAAACATACCCTTATGAAAAACCCCAAATACAGCTTGGGAAAAGGAGAAAGCTGCACTTACCCCCCTTTTTGAAAAACCCTTATCCTTTTTTTCTTTTTGGCTTTACTACTTCAGCTGTCCCGGTTCCAAGATTTTCTTTGTTGATTATTTGCCTATATTAGCACACTAGTTACAGTACGTGGCTGCCTCTATATAGATGAACATGCACTTGTACTACTAGGGGCGTAGTTAGGGGGGTTGCAACGGGGGTGTCAGGTTGGGAAAAACTAAAACCCCCTCATTCTTTTATAAAATTTCTTTCAGTGGCATGATGGAGGTCTAGTTTCCCAACAGTGGGGCCCGAGTTGCAGCCCTGCTATAGGCGGTGCAGAGGTAGCTTCGCTACGGTCCCTGAGCTTCAGGGCCCAAAAGCTCTCTTGCCGTGGGAAAGACAGAATTAAAAAATAACGGGGGGGGGGGGGCCAATTTTCACTTTCTGATTGGGGCCCCAAGGGGCTTAAAATTAACCCTCGGCGTAGGGATATGGATGGTCCGGGCCCTGAATTTTGGGGTGGGCCCCCTTGCCACTTTTAAGACACCAATATTTTAATGGCAATGGAAGGGGGGACCCTTGTATGATTTTGCATCGAGACCCAGGAGTTTTAATTTACACCTCTGTATATTGCCCTTCCCTTGCAAATTAAATTTTGAAAATCTTGTTCAGCATTGACGGGTCTCTTTCCTTGGTGCTGCTAACTTTATATGAAATATGCTTCAAATATCATGTTTTTCCAAAGTCCAACTCTTACCCATCAAGAAACCCAAGTCCTGTAAAATACCCCTTCTTAAGCAGGTCACTTAAAGAGCTTATGGGGCATTAAGTCGTCTTTATTCTTTTGTGCTGGGTTTTCTTGTACCCGGGTCTTTTGTTTTTTTTTTTTTTCCTTTAACCCAATCATTTTTCAGTTTGGGCCCCGTGGGTTTGGGGGTTGGAGAAGAGAAGGGCAATGGTTCTCAGGAGTTAAGGAATCTTCTAAATTCTGTGCAGAAACTGACTTAGAAAATCTGTAGATCAAAAAAGAAAAAACTTAATCCCCCCTTACCTGGTATTCACATGTCCCTTTTTAAAAAGATGCCCTTTTTAATTAGGGAATGCGCAAAGACAAGAAAAATTTATTTTCATCTTTTTTTTTTTTTTTTTTTTTAAAATCAGTTTTGGGTCTAGTATGAGAAAAAGGGACAGTTATGGCCTAAAAACAAACTGGATTATGAAAAGAAGGAAAATCTGATAACAGGTAACTCATAGTAGTTACAAGCCCAAAAACCCTGTAAGAGAATGAGAAGGGGTGATTGTGCGTCCTCCCCATTTTTTTCTATGGGGTCTTCCCCCCCTACAGCCGAGCACAAGTCGTCGCTTTCTTCAAAACTCCCAAGAAATAATGGGAGGACGGTGCAGCGGCGCCCTTTCCCCAACTTTAACTAGATCGGTTTTAGCTGTCTACAAAAAACCGTGTAAACAGGGGACCTCAAACTGGGCCCTCCAGTGTTTTGGGAAAATACAATTCCCATATTCCCACTGTTATGATTTTATAAAATGCATGTGGGGTTGTAGTTTTCCCAAAGCTGGAGGGCGCAGTTTTTAGGGGGCCTGGTGTAAGAGAAAGAGTAGGGGGGCGCTTGCGTTGTCTTCCCCATTCCTTTCTATGGGGATCTCCGAATATAGACAAGCAAAAACTTCCCCATGTTTGGAACACAAGGGAAAATTTAAAGGGGAGGACGTGCAAGCGCCGCCCCCTCATTTTTAAACAAGGGTTGGCTAAACCTATAATGCGACCCCCCGGCGAGAATGAGGAGGGCGGGGCTTGCAGCCCTCTTCCCCTTTACTTCTTTGGGAGTTCGAATATGACGGAGTGTGTCACCCCCTATATTTGGACTCCCATAAAGTGAATAAAGGACCAAGTGCGCCCACTTCATTCTCCTTACAGTTGGTTGTGAGCCAAGAGCTGATCTGCGCAGTAGACTATGCTTTGTGGGAACTCTTTGAGTTTGTGGCTGTAACATTTAAAAATGACGAACTGTTTAAGGGATAGGAATACTCCTGCAACCCACTATATTTAAATTTACATTCTAGTAGAGGTATAGTTTCCTTACTCCATAACGCCTTTCTACTGTAATACAATCTTCTGGATAGCTTCTTCTTCTTAAATCTTCTGGATAGCTTCTTCTTCTTAAATCTTCTGGATAGCTTCTTCTTCTTAATCTTTGGATAGTTTTCTTCTTAAATTTCTGGATATTCTTCTTCTTAAGTCTTCGGGATAGCTTTTTTTCTTCATCTTTGGTTAGCTTCTTCTTCTTAATCTTCGGGTTTTCTTCTTTGATAGCTTCTTTTTTTCATTTCTGAAAGGCTTCTGATGTCTTTTTAAAAAAGGTGGCCATGGGGCCCTAAACCAACCCCCCAATTTTGGCGGACTAATTGCAATCTGTAAGTTAGTGGTGTACTGAGTTGGGGGAAAAAAGAAAGTTGGGTTTTCTCTTCCTGATCCTTCATATCAATGGAATGCCGTAAGGGGGTCCGAGAGCGACTTTTAAAAAATGGCCCTTTCTAATTGTTTCCCCTCCACTCCTCCTTTCCGAACAATATATACCACAGTAACTGGGGCAAAGTGGATGGGATTGTAAAAAAAGAGTAGTGTTGTGCTCCAGATTTGGCCAGAGCCGGACCTGAATTTTGCTGGCTATCTCCAAAAAAATTGTGTAACTAATCGCCCGGGCTTTTCCAGACGGGCAAAAGGAATGTGTCCAATTTATTTATTCCCTTCTTCCGTTAAAGAGAGGCTGGTGATTTATTTGCACAATTTTCCTGCAAAATTTAGGTCCGATCCGAACTGATGGCTTACCCCAAAAACGAAGTGCAACGCTACTAGAGAATTAAAGAGTAGTTTCCACCATGCACTTTGACTTGTCGATTGGATATGCCCTCAGAGTCTGAAAGTTTCAACTAAGGATGGAGAGCCTATCACGCATGCGCACAACTTTCTGTTCTGTTTTGTAGAACAAAATGAAGAGTGGTGCACAACAGGGCTGCGGAGTCGGAAAGCCAAAGCCCCACTCCGACTCCTCAATTTCCCAAACCTCCGACTCCCAACTCTGACTCCTGACCCCTCATACAGGTTTCATGTTTAAGTGATAACTTTATGTAGTAAAAATGGTAACATCAGGTGTTTATCACCTTTGATAAAATTTAATCAAGCTATTTAGGTAGAACAGACACTGACAATCAAAAGAGTAAAAATGTTTTGATCTTTGAACATTGTGGGTAGATTTGAAGAAAAGCTGTATTTGTATCCAAGTCCAGTCTGCACCAACATTGGGAATGTGTAGAAGAGACCTGGGATCAGATTTTGGTTAAGACATGCTTGAATCTGATCCAGAGCCCAGAAGGATTCCGACAGTATTGAAAACCAAAAGGTGGATTTCCCAAATACTAACAAAATAATCCAAATTAACATTTTGATTTTTAGGAGCAGAACAGTAACAATGCTGTTACAGGAAAGAATGTGCAGAACTAAGCAGATGCTAAATACTTGCAAGTCACATTTATGTCTAAGATAGGTAAGATGACTGTATATAAAATTACAGTAGCCTCATGTACAAAGCTGTAGTGGATGGAGAGATATGGAACCTGAAAGTCACAAGTTCAAAACATTGTTTTCCATTTTGCTGTCAGTGTAAAAATATATTTATTGGATAGGATTTAGAACAGAAAAAAATTGTAAATATGCAAAACACTGCAGGAAAAATTTGTGGAGTCTTGAATTTGTTTGAGAAATGTATCGCCTCATCAGATCCTGCGTACATGACCTCACATCTGATCTCATTATTTTTCCCGGCTAGAGAACGGCCTCTCTACACTAACTTGGGTTGGGGGCAAAGCGGTGACCACAGAGGCAACATCTCTAACAATGTCAGGGTATAAAGGAATCGCCTCAGCCACAGTCAGTTTTGATGAATGGTTGATCTTCTATTTCTTTGAAAAATTTGCTGAAATCTGTTTGCCATGGAGCAGAATCTTTTCCCCTGGGGCAGCGCTTTGCCTGCTCCATGTCATCAATTACACTCCTCATGTGATGAGGCTGAAGATATGGGAGCAGTAGCACTGGCCGGACCCAATTCCTCTTGCTCTTTGCACTGCATCGAACTAACTGGACCTATTTACTATATTTTTTGGGAGTCGGAGTTTATGATGACTCCGAATCCTGCAAAATAGGCACCGACTCCAACTCCACAGCCCGGGTGCACAAGCATGACTGGCTCTCCATTCTGAGTCTAAACATGATCCCGTTCCCAAGGTAGGTGTGGGTTCCAGAGGTAGATCCTGCACCTATCGTACTTGGTTTATCAACATGCCAACAGTCAAAGTGCATGGTGGGAACACCTCTTGATGGCCAAATACTTTGGACAGCTGTTGGCTAAATAGCCATTGACTGTTTCTCCTGATCTCCCTGCCCCTCTAAACATTGCATGCTCAGTGTGGGGTGGCTGAGCATGCACGGAAGACTATTGGGGAGAAGGGATTAACCTCTTTGGCAGCAGCTAATCTCACGTGAAAACAAAATTTTTGGCCATGTTGAGCTTCAGCATGCCCAGTCTTTTTTTCTCTTGACATCTGCCATCTGAGAAGACTCAAGAGGACAACATGCACATTAGATTGGTTGTTGGTCTGGCCATCATTCATCCAATAGGTGTGGCCACTTTTAATGGAACTGTAACTATAATACATCTCAAATGTCACCTGCAATCTCTTAAAGGGAATGTGCCATCAAAAAATTACTGATTGTTTAAGTCCCGTTTTTATGTTAAACACATTTTTTTGGAATTTTTGGTGTTTTTTTTTTTAAATTTTTCATATTTTCAATATATTTTAATAATTCTTAAGTCTTGCAGTTTTCACTATGGCCACTAGGCCTTGTTTGCACTGCTTTTGCAGCAGTTAGAGAGATGCTTTACAGTAGCTTCATTCACATAGGAGTCTTAAGACTGACTCAGTCCCATTGACTTCTATAGGAGAGTTTTCTAGTCATGCTCTGTGACCTGGGAAGAAGTCACTGTGCAGGGAGGTGGAAGGGTGAACTGTGACATCCCCTCTTGTGACTGGTGGATCCTGTGTTATCTATTCACACTGGTGTCTCATTTCAGTTTGACCTTCTTTGTGCTGATGAGCAGACAACTGGGAATCTCTCTCTACAGAGCAGGAAGTGTCAGACTGTTATTAGGCTTTGTGGCCAAATTGAAAACTGCAGGATTTAAGAATTAGTAAAAAATATTGAAAGTGATCTGGAAAATTAAAAAATATATAACCAAAAATTCTTTAAAAAAAATGTGTTGAACATAAAAATGTGAGTTGAACAATGACTCATTTTTTGATGACACATTCCCTTTAAGCACATATAGATTATAAGATACTGTGAACAAACTCCTAAAACGGGCCCTTATGTGCTTTCTAATTTGTACAGGGACAGATTTCTTGAACGAGATGTGTTATTCTTCTTGCCCACAGGAGGCGCCGGTGCTCTGCCAGTCACTAAAGACATTTCTATTTCTAGAAGTATGTGAGAGGCAGCAGCCACCGGGCTTATAATGTGTTTGCTGTCACTTTGAGCTCAGTCACACTGTCCTGCTCTCGGCTTACAATTTCCGTCAACTTGCAGTAACATTGTTCGTTCCTTCAGACTTGTTAGAACTTTTCTCACACAGTTAATTCTTAATAGTTTTCCAGGAGGAAGGGCACGTAAACAGACTGGCAAGAAGGGTTACTATAGGGCGAGGGGTCCATATTGAAAAGGGACGGAGGCACTTGGTGGGTGTCATTGTACCAGCTGATTTGGCTCTACAGTAGTCCCTCAACATGCAGTAATACTTATAAGTTGAGACCATAGTTCTATGGAACACTAGTGATTGGTTCTGGAGCCCCAAAATGTCACCAACGTAAGGCACAATGAAGAGTAAAGAAAATGAAGCTGATAACCACTACTAGAGATAAAGTGCATCCATATATATAACATCAGAAAGAGCTACTGGGAGCTGGAAATCATTTTCTTCTTGAGGACAGGAGCTTCCTTGAGTCATGGACTTTACACATAATGAACCAGAAAAGAAGAAAATGGGGCCCTCACCTGGTGCCCAAAGGAGCTGCTAATTCTGTTAGAGCAGAACGGGACATGTAGTACCGCACCGCACTGTACTGTAGAGAGGCGCTACTAGAACGGCAATGACTGCATGAACCTCACTAATACATGTAAAAGCAGTACAGGACATGTAGTACCGCACTGTACTGTAGAGAGGCGCTATAGACCGCCAATCACTGCATGCACCTCACTAATACATGTAAGAGCAGTCCAGGACATGTAGTACCGCACTGTACTGTAGAGAGGCCCTATAGACCACCAATCTAATACCTCACTAATATATGTAATATGTACCTCACTAATACATGTAAGAGCAGTACAGGACATGTAGTACCGCACTCTACTGTAGGGAGGCGCTATAGACCGCCAATCACTGCATGCACCTCAGTAATGCATGTAAGAGCAGTACAGGACATGTATTACTGCACTGTATTGTAGAGAGGCGCTACAGACTGCCAATCACTGCATATATCTCACTAGGTGCATGCAGTGATTGGTGGTCTAGTAGTGTCTCTCTACAGTACAGTGCGGTACTAGTTGTCCTGTACTGCTCTTACATGTATTAGAGCAGTGCATGCAGTGATTGGTGGTCTATAGCGCCTCTCTAAAGTACAATGTGGTACTACATGTCTTGTACTGCTCTTACATGTAATAGTGAGATGCAGGGTTTAGTGAGATGCAGGTATTCTATAGAACCTCTCTACAGTACAGATATCATTATTACACTACTGTGACATCACTGTGTGTACAATATATGTACTGTGATGTCGTTATTCCTCTACTGTGACATCACTGTGTATATAATCCCTGTACTTTGATGTCATTACGCTTGTTGAGAAAGATCTGGGCGTTCTTGTAGATCATAAACTACAGAACAGCATGCAATGTCAATCAGCTGCCTCTAAGGCCAGCAGGATATTGGCATGTATTAAGAGGCATGGACTCGCGGGACAAGGATGTCATTCTACCGCTGTACAAAGCATTGGTGGACCTCACTTAGAATATGCTGTTCAGTTCTGGGCCCCAGTTTATAGAAGAGATGTAATAGAGCTAGAGAGAGTGCAAAGACGAGCAACCAAACTTATACGGGGAATGGAGCATCTTAGTTATGAGGAGAGGTTAGAAGAATTGAACTTATTTAGTCTTGAGAAAAGATGGCTTCAGGGGGGGACATGATTCATTTATATAAATATATAAATGGTCCCTACAAAAAGTATGGGGAAAAATTATTTCAGGTGAAGACCCCTCAAAACACAAGGGGACAAACCCTTCGACTAGAGAAAAAAGGATTCAATCTCCAGAGGAGAAGAGCGTTCTTTACTGTAAGAACTGTGAATCTGTGGAATAGCCGCCTGAGGAGCTGGTCACAGCAGGAACTGTAGAGAGTTTCAAGAAAGGCTTAGATACCTACCTGGAACTAAAGAATATTAATGCGTACGTAGCCATGTAAAATTCTGGATCCTGGCTGGTGGCGGCTCTGGGGTCAGATATCGGGTCTATACTGGAGCAGATTGGTTCTTGCCTTGTGGTTTTCGGGGCATTAACCAGTGGAGAGCCTGGGCTTTAAGTCCTTGTCTCTCTCCCTCACCCACATTTTCTCCACCCTTGGTTGAACTCGATGGACATGTGTCTTCTTTCAACCGTACTAACTATGTAACTATGTAATTATTCCTCTACTGTGACATCACGAAGTGTACAATCCCTGTACTATGAGGTCAGTATTCCACTACTATGGCATTGCAGTTTGTACAATCCCTGTACTGTCGTGTCATCATTTTTCCTCTACTGTGGCATGACTGTGTGTACAATACCTGTACTGTGTTGTCATTTATTCCTTTACTGTGACTTCCCGGTGTCCATAATACCTGTACTCTGATGTCATTGTTCCTCTACTATGACATCCCGGTGTCTATAATCCCAGTACTCTGTCATTATTCCTCTACTATGACATCACGGTGTCTATAATCCCACTACTCTGATGTCTTATTCCTCTACTATGACATCCGTGTCTATAATCCCTGTACTCTGATGTCATTATTCCTCTCCTCTGACATCACGGTGTCTATAATCCCAGTACTCTGATGTCATTATTCCTCTACTATGACATCACGGTGTCTATAACCCCAGTACTCTGATGTCATTATTCCTCTACTATGACATCACGGTGTCTATAATCCCTGTACTCTGATGTCATTATTCCTCTACTATGACATCACTGTGTAGATAATCCCAGTACTCTGATGTCATTATTCCTCTAATGTGACATCACTGTGTACATAATCCCAGTACTCTGATGTCATTGTTCCTCTAATGTGACATCACTGTGTATATAATCCCCGTACTCTGATGTCATTATTCCTCTACTATGACATCACGGTGTCTATAATCCCAGTACTCTGATGTCATTATTCCTCTACTATGACATCACGGTGTCTATAATCCCAGTACTCTGATGTCATTATTCCTCTACTATGACATCACTGTGTACATAATCCCAGTACTCTGATGTCATTATTCCTCTAATGTGACATCACTGTGTACATAATCCCAGTACTCTGATGTCATTATTCCTTTACTGTGACATCACTGTGTATAATTCCAGTACTTTGTCATTATTCCTTTACTGTGACATATGTGTATGTAATCCCAGTACTCTGATGTCATTTTTCCTCTGTGACATCACTGTGTATAATCAATGTACTCTGATGTCGTTATCCCAGTTCTGTGACATCACTATGTATGTAATCCCAGTACTCTGATGCCATTATTCCAGTTCTGTGACATCACTATGTATATAATCCCAGTACTCTGATGTCATTATTCCACTTCTGTGACATCACAGTGTATATAATCCACGTACTATCATGTCACTGTGCACATTATTCCACTCCAGCAGGCCCTTACTCCAGGTTTTGCTATGAGGCCCAATGATAGGAACCAGGCTAATGGTCTACTAAGAGCTGTAGCACCTTTGGGTTCCCTCATTAAACTCCTGTATTAACATGTGTATATAACATTTTTGGGAATTTAGGTGAAATGTAGGTGCTAGACATGAAGTAGAGACACAAGAGGGATAGGTGCAGCACAGGTGAGCAAGTAGTCTCTTAAAGAACTTCCTGGGAGCAAATTCCTGCAGTTTTACTATGTGCCTGATTTCTACATGTGTTGATTCACTCGCTGCCAAGTACATAGAATGAAGCTGGCAATAATTGAACGTTACATTGATGAAATAGTATGCAGATTTGTCTCTAGGGCATTCTCCTAATTGAGAGGGATCATGTGGGAGCTCGTTCTTCTGCCGAGGCCCCGGGGTGCTCAGGAGGAGCGCACACCGCGTAGAGTGCCACAGCTTGCACACACCATTAGCAATACATCATCTGGAGACAAAATATGTCTTGGCTAACCATATAAATCACAACCGGTATTAAGAATAATGACTCTCTCACATATCACACAGATTTTAATCTCGGCAAGGCGCGTTATCGGGAAGTCGGTTCTCTTCGAAGAATCTCTCTACAGGACTTTAGCCAAGTGTAGCATTTGATTTGCGGCAGGTTAGGACTACTAACTTGTGGATAAAAGGGGTTTTCTCACCTTGCGATTTCACAGTCACAGCCAGCTTTTCATTCACTCTGCCTTTGTCAGGCTGTGGATGGTTCTGTAGCAGTGATTAGCATATTTAGCTTCTCTGCAACTAGTTGAGACATTACAAAGAGCAGCGCAGGCTTAAATGGGTTTTCTCACCCTGCACAGTCACAGCCAGATTTTCATTTACTCTGCCTTTGTCAGGCTGTGGGTGGTTCTGTAGCAGAGATTAGAATATTTAGCTTCTCTGTAAATAGCTGAGACATTACAAAGAGCAGCGCAGGCTTAAAGGGGTTTTCTCACCCTGCAGTTTCACAGTCACAGCCAGATTTTCATTCGCTCTGCCTTTGTCAGGCTGTGGGAGGTTCCATAGTAGTGATTAGCATATTTATCTTCTCTCTAACTGGCTGAGACATTACAAAGAGCAGCGCAGGCTTAAAGGGGTTTCTCACCCTGCAGTTTCACAGTCACAGCCAGCTTTTCATTCACTCTGCCTTTGTCAGGCTGTGGGAGGTTCCATATCAGTGATTAGCATATTAAGCTTCTCTGTAACTAGCTGAGACATTACAAAGAGCAGTGCAGGAGAGCTAATCTTCAGTCAACAAAGCTACAAGTGCTCTGAAGGAATGAAAACAATTGCTTATTTGGAAACAAAAGCTAATCTTATTAGAGATATATTGTCTGCTTAGAGTGAGCTCTCCCGACCGTGGTGACATCACTCTCTGCTCCAATCGGATAGCACAGTTAGGCTACATCTGCACAGCAGTGGTTTACATTCAGTCTTTAAAATCCGCAAAAATCAAACTGTAAATCATCCCCATAGACCTCAATAGAGAATCCGAGCTGTAGCAGGATTTTCTGTGGTCGGATTTTAAATCCGAAATCCGTAAAAAAAAAAAAAAAAACTTAGAAAGTGTTCTACAATTCTCTGTATTACAGCGGATTATAGTAAAGTTCAATGTTATAGAAAAAAGTCTGTGCTCACCAAAGCTTTGAGTTTTTCAATTCTCTGGAGGCGATTCCTCAAATGTCCAGATGATGCCAGTGGGGGAAACCGTCGGACATGGATGTATACAATGCAACAAATCCCAAAAAGGTTGAATCCTCCAGCACCAGTAGTTTTAAAATAAAAACATATCCTTTAATTCAAAACATATTAAAAATGTCCAAGGTTCTCCATACGTTTTGATGCCTTTCGAGCGCTAAACGCTGTTACTCGTAGATGAGCATTTAGCGCTACATGTCCTGTACACATGTTTAAAGCCACTCAATGTGGTATGAAAACCCCCTTTAAAGTAAGAAAAAGATATTTGAGAGGGGAGTTGACGGCACCAAATCTCTTGAAGATGCCACAAATCTCTCATTTCAAAGGGGTTGTTACCTCAGAGGCAACAACTTTCAAAATGCTGCCACCAGGACGACGGGTGGCTGGCTGATAGCCCATGACTGACTGCCCCATCTTTCCACACTTAGCACCCCTGTCAGCCAGCAGGTTTTGCCAGAGGAATTCTTGGCCAGCTAAGTATTTTTGGGAAATGTCATATTACATGACGGGAACAGCCCTCGGAGATCCATAATGTTGTTCATATCCAACGATCCTTTTGAGCCAATTATTTTTGAATATGTAGTACTACATAACGGGGACATCCTTGAGAGATCCATAATATTGTTTATATGGAGCCAAGTATTTTTGGGAAATGTAATATTATAGAACAGTAACAGCCCTCGGAGACAGGGCTGTGGAGTCGGCAAGCCAAAGCCCCGACTCCGATTCTGACTCCTCAGTTTCCCAGACCTCCAACTCCCGACTCTGACTCCTTCATACATGGCGCATGTTTAAGCGATAACTTTACTGTAGTAAAATGGTAACATCAGGCTGTTTATCCCTTTTGATACATAATCACGCTATTTAGGTGGAACAGACACTGACAAGAAAAAGGGTAACAAAGTTTTGATCTTTTGAACATTTGGGTGGGGAGAGTTGAAGAAAAAGCTGTATTTGTATCCAATTTCCAGTCTGCACAAACATTGGAATGTGTAGAATAGACCTGGGATCAGTTTTGTCAAGATGTGCTTGAATTGATCCAGAGCCCAGAAGGTTTTCAGGCAGAGCTGAAAACCAAAGGTGGATTTCCCAAATACTAAAAAAATAATAAAAATTAACATTTTGGTTTTTAGGAGCATAACAGTAACACTGCATTTACAGGAATGAATCTGCAGAACTAAGCAGAGGCCTTAAATATTTGCAAGTCAAATTTATGTATAAAATCGGTAAGATGACTGTATAATAAAATTACAGTAGCCTCATGTACAAAAGCTGTAGTGGATGGAGAGATATGGAGCCTGAAAGTCACAAGTTCAAAACTTTTGTTACCATTTTGCTTGCCCAGTGTAAAATATTTTTATTGGATAAAACTTTATTGAACAACGAAAAAATTGTAAATATGCAAAACACTGCAGGAACATTTGTGGAGTCTCTGAATTTGTTCTGAGGGATTGTATTGCCTCCATCAAAATCCTGCTACATGACCTCACATCTGATCTCAATTTATTTCCAGGCTAGGAACACCCCTCTCTACATTACTTGGGGTTGGAGGCAAAGAGGTGCCCACAGAGGCAACATCTCTAAGGGGCGCATCCCCCCCAGCATAGGCAAATTACCGGCGGTATCTGTCCTGTTTTGCGCCCGTCTCCCCCGGCCCGGGCGGGGGGGGGGGGGGGGGGGGGCTTTTCTCCGCGATGATCGGAGAAGACCCCCTCCCCCTCCCATGAGAAGCACAGATTCCGTCCGAAAACCGGACGGAAGATGGGGGTTTGATCAATGTTTTTACCCCCGGGCGGCAAAACCGCCCGAGGGAAAGCCCGTGCAGGGGGCCCTGCTGCACGGGTTTTCCATAGAGCACAATTGTGCTCATTTTCGGCCGGTTTTTCAGGCGGTCTGAAAAACCGACCGAAAACCTGTGCCGTGGGGACATGCCCTAACAATGTCATGGTATATAGGAATTGCCTCAGCCACAGTCCGTTTGATGAACGGTTGAACTCTTCTTCTTCTTTGAAAGCAGGTGAAAAATTTGGCTGAAATCTGTTTGCCATGGGAGCGGAATCTTTTCCCCTGGGGCAGCGCTTTGCCTGCTCCATGTCATCAATTACACTCCTCATTGATAAGGTGAAGATATGGGAGCAGTAGCACTGGCCGGACCCAATTCCTCTTGCTCTTTGCACTGCATCGAACTACTGGACCAACTTATTATATATTTTGGGAGTCGGTCGGTCCATTTTATGACGACTCCTGCAAAATAGGCACCGACTCCGACTCCACAGCCCTGCTCGGAGATCCATAATGTTGTTCATATTCAACGATCTTACTGAGCCATATATTTTTGGAAAATGTAATACTAGATAACAGGGGCAGCCCACTGAGATCCAGAATATTGTTTATATGGAGCCAAATATTTTTAGGAAATGTAATACAGTATTATAGAACAGTAACCGCTCTCGGAGATATATAATATTGTATGTATTCAAAATTGTTATGGAGCCAAGTATTTTTGGGAACTGTTATATTACATGACGGTGACAGCCCTCGGAGATTTATAATATTATACCAGCTATAGGGGGTGTAGAGGTAGTAGTCACTACCGGGCCCGGCAGTCAGAGGGGGCCCAAAAGCCCTCCTGCCACATGGGGAGATATCAGCATTGTAAGTGGCAGCTGGGGGGGCCATTTCACTTTTTGCACTAGGGCCCATGAGCTTCAAGTTGCGCCTCTGTATTATGCATATTTGAAATTATTCTGGAGACAAGTATTTTTGGGAAATGTAATATTACATGACCTTCTTTCAGATGACTACAGGGATGGCTTGAGTCGGCTTAAACCCACTAACAGGTCATCAATATTGTTTTCATGAGACAACCCCTTTAAACTGATTGATTAGTCTATACAGGTCTCTGGTCAACCCCTTTTTACTGAGGGACAAAATCCCTCCTTAAAGGGGTTGTCTCACTACAGGGATTGCTTTTTCTGTTAAAGATCTTGTAAAAACAAGTCACTTTACAATATGTGTCCATTAACAGCTTCCTACCAATTCCTAGATATCCCCTCTTGTATGAGCTGCATCAGCTCCTCAGGTCACTATAGCTACAGACCTGTTTGATCTCTCCTGATAGGCTGTCAGCACTGGTTGCTATAGCTACAGACTTGTTCAATCTCTCATGATAGGCTACTAGTGCTGGTCACTATAGCTACAGACCTGTTCAATCTCTCATGATAGACTGCTAGTGCTGGTCACTATAGCTACAGACCTGTTCAATCTCTCCTGATAGGCTGCCAGTGCTGGTCACTTTAGCTACAGACCTGTTCAATCTCTCTTGATAGGCTGCCAATGCTGGTTACTATAGCTGCAGACCTGTTCAATCTCTCTTGATAGGCTGCTAGTGCTGGTCACTATAGCTACAGACCTGTTCAATCTCTCATGATAGGCTGCCAATGCTGGTTACTATAGCTGCAGACCTGTTCAATCTCTCTTGATAGGCTGCTAGTGCTGGTCACTATAGCTACAGACCTGTTCAATCTCTCCTGATAGGCTGCTAGTGCTGGTCACTATAGCTGCAGACCTGTTCAATCTCTCATGATAGGCTGCCAGTGCTGGTTACTATAGCTGCAGACCTGTTCAATCTCTCTTGATAGGCTGCTAGTACTGGTCACTATAGCTACAGACCTGTTCCATCTTTCCTGATAGGCTGCCAGCGCTGGTTGCTCTAGCTACAGACCTGTTCAATCTCTCATGATAGGCTGCCAGCGCTGGTTGCTATAGCTACAGACCTGATCTCTACTGCAGCCTAGTCGAAGCCAGTAAACCCCCCCCCCCCCCCCCCCCCCACAATTAAAAATGAAACCAAGAAAACAGGACTGAGGTAAGATGAATCGATTTAGTGAGATAACCCCTTTAAGAGGCCAGAGCTACAGTAGATGAATACTATACAATGGATCGGGAACTTTTAAAAGAGAGGCCCCAATCACCCTTTATTCTTATTATTGAACTCGAAAAGAGGAGAACAAACAAAAGAGGCAGCAACAGGAGCTAAACCTGATAACATCAGTCAGCAATGTAAGCTGCTGAGGATACAGTCTGTGTTGAGCCTTGGCACTGGGGCAATGCTTGATTAACATATCCTGAGGCCTAATGGAGCAATGCCCTTTCACTAAATCTCCATCCCAGCAGGCAAGGCATGACGATGCAGCTGGAGGAGCGTTAACCATTGCCATGCTATGCCCTGTAGGCACCGTGTATGCTGCTAATGTAGACGAAGGACGTTATCTGGGGCCGGGGCCATAACCAGCAGCCTTGCCTAAGGTGGCCAGAAAATCCGAGGAAGAGCGCGAGTCCTTTCATTGTGTTTGCACTGAGGTTGATTGACAGCGCGGTGCCTGCTCGCCGCCACCTTTTGGAGAGCAAGTCTGTACAACGACGTGCTTTTTGGCCGAGGAAATGAATGTGCTTAATGCAGCTAACGTAATCTTCTAAGCTGCAAGCGTAATAAAGATAATATTTGTTCTCCATTATCAATCGCATATTTTCTTTGGTAGCACCCACCTGTCAGGGTTTCAGGATGGCCACGCTCATGAGCTAACTATAGCAGTATAGCAAAGAGGAAATCCCCCCAAAATTTCATGATCACATCAGTGATTTCCCTAAAATTCTACAGTCAAGTTGTTAAAGTGTAAAGTTGCGCTCGGTTTGGTCCACCTCTGGGAAAGTTGGGTGATAACCAGTATGGACGATATTCTGAATCTCCAAAGACTATCACCCAGATTTTATGTTATGTAATAATATGCAGTGGGGTCACATTATTATGACCATTTCCTACTTTTGACATAGCTCATAAAGGACGTCAGTGTGGTAAGCCGGCCTGGTGGATATATACGGTGTATACGGCTGTCTGTCCGTCCACATATCCCTCATTGCTGTCTTGGGTAAGAGCTGTGAAAAGAAAATGGATGATTATCGGGTGACGGGTGGCGGTATTTCAGTTTGTGAACTGTTGGCAGCTGCTGTGGTGAAAGTATATTGTGGACACATGGTGCCATTTTGAATAAGAGATGTGGAAACTGCTAAGCACTACGTGTCATTAATGGGAGGTTAATGTTCTTACAAAGGTGCACAAGGGTGGATGGACGTGCTGTAGGGGAGCAGCTCACCACCAAAATGACTCGGAGAGGAAGGAAGTGGAATGGCGGTGACTAGACGTGTGTCTAACACAACAGCGAACCCTACTGCATATAGGGCCCCAAAGCAAACAGATGTCACTGCACCTCTGCTAACCCTACTGTGTATGGGGCTCAGGAGCAGACGGCTGTCACTGCACCTCTGCTAACCCTACTGTGTATGGGGTTCCGGAGCAGATAGATGTCACTGCACCTCTGCTAACCCTACTGTGTATGAGGCCCGGAGCAGACGGATATCACAACACCTCTGCTAACCCTACTGTGTATGGGGCCCTGGAGCAGACGGGTGTCACTGCACCTCTTCTCACCCTACGGTGTATGGGCCCTGGGGCAGACAGATGTTACTAAACCTCTGCTAACCCTACTGTGTATGGGAAACCATAGCAGATGGATGTCACCGCACCTCTGAAAACCGAACTGTTTATGTGGCCCAGGAGAAGACGGGTGTCACTGCACCTCTTCTCACCCTACTGTGTATGGGCCCTGGGGCAGACAGATGTTACTAAACCTCTGCTAACCCTACTGTGTATGGGAAACCGGAGCAGATGGATGTCACCGCACCTCTGCTAACCCTACTGTGTATGTGGCCCCAGAACAGACGGATGTCACTGCACCTCTGCTAACCCTACTGTGTATGGGGCCCCGGAGCAGACGGATTTGACTGCACCTCTGCAACCTACTGTGTAGGGGCCCTGGTGCAGACGGTTGTCACTTCACCTCTGCTAACCCTACTGTGTATGGGGCCGGGGAGCAGCCGGATGTCACTGCACCTCTGCTAACCCTACTGTGTATGGGGCCGGGGAGCAGCCGGATGTCACTGCACTTCTGCTAACCCTACTGCGGGGCCCCAGAGCAGACAGATGTCACTGCTCCTCTGCTAACCCTACTGTGTATGGGGCCCTGAAGCAGACAGATGTCACTGCTCCTCTGCTAACCCTACTGTGTATGGGGCCCTGAAGCAGACAGATGTCACTGCTCCTCTGCTAACCAAGCTACATCAGCAGAAAAAGCTTAAATTTTCACGGAAGTATCGGAATCGGACTTCCGCTGATATAGGGTTGGCTTCTCTGAGTCACCTTTTTTTTGTTTCATAGAATGGATGTAAGGCGAGAAACATCAGAAAACAAACACCTTGCAAACATTGCTGGAAGTACTCAAGCTGCTGCTGGCAGCATTATGGTCTGGGTAATGTGTTCTTGACTTTCTCTGGGCCATTCATTCATGTAGAAGAGACTATCAATCACTTTGGGTATGAATCCTTCCTTGTAGATCACATACACCTAAACATGCTGATTATTTTCCCTGGAGGGATGGAATTTTCCAGCAAGACAATCCAACATGTCACACGGCTAGAAATGTCTGACATTGGTTGGAAGAGAAGGACCAAGACTTCCAAGTACTACCCTGGTTCCTTAATTTCCTAGAACCCAATTCAGCAGCTGTGGGAGCCCCTGGATAGTGGTGTTGGCTCTATGGACCCTCCAGCAGCTGTGGGAGCTCCTGGATAGTGGTGTTGGCTATGAGAGCCCCTGGATGGTGGTGTTGGCTATGGGAGCCCCTGGATGGTGGTGTTGGCTCTAGGGACTCTACAGCATCTGTGGGAGCCCCTGGATGGTGGTCTTGGCTCTATGGACCCTCCAGCAGCTGTGGGAGCCCCTGGATGGTGGTGTTGGCTCTAGGGCCCTCCAGCTGCTGTGGGGCCCCTGGATGGGGGTGTTGGCTCTAGGGACTCTACAGCATCTGTGGGAGCCCCTGGATGGTGGTGTTGGCTCTTTGGACCCTGCAGCAGCTGTGGGAGGCCCTGGATGGTGGTGTTGGCTCTATGGACCCTCCAGCATCTGTGGGAGCCGCTGGCTGGTGGTGTTGGCTCTATGGACCCTCCAGCAGCTGTGGGAGACCCTGGATGGTGGTGTTTGCTATGGGAGCCCCTGGATGGTGGTGTTGGCTCCATGGACCCTCCAGCAGCTGTGGGAGCCCCTGGACGGTGGTATTGGCTCCATGGACCCTCCAGCAGCTGTGGGGCCCCTGGATGGTGGTGTTGGCTCATGGACCCTCCAGCAGCTGTGGGAGCCCCTGGATTGGTGGTGTTGGCTCTATGGACCCTCCAGCAGCTGTGGGAGCCCCTGGACGGTGGTGTTGGCTCTATGGACCCTCCAGCAGCTTTGGGGCCCTGGATGGTGGTGGTGGCTCTATGGACACTCCAGCAGCTGTGGGGCCCCTGGATGGTGGTGTTGGCTCATGGGACCCTCAGCGATGTGGGATGCATCGGCTCTAGTTTATGACAACCTACCAGGACCTTATTGAGTCACTTCCAGCCCGTCTAGCTGCTGTCCATGCTGAACATGCCGGTAACTCTGGATATTAGCTGCAGGTCATAATAATTTGACTTAACTGTATACTTATTTTACTTGTATGTATGTGCTCTAATTCTACTACCTTTTAAAGGAGTTTTCCCATCTTGGACATTTATTGCATACGTTTCAATATCTGTTTAGTGGGAGTCCAACACCTTATTTACAGATCCCAATTTTAGAACCTCATGTACTCCTAGCTGTCAGTCTCTGAAACTATAGCCTCAACCTCCAAGAAGATGAGGATCCTGTACCTGTGGGTATCCCATACCTGGCCAAATAGTTCATTAGTAGCCTGGTTGTTATCTCTTGCTTGTATGAATAGCATTAAAGAGCACTGAAGTTTTGCTTCAAAGGAAGCTGACGTGTTCTGAATGACATAGATTTATGAGGTCTTTGAGACTTGGATCAGAGAGAAAATGGGGATTGGCTTCTACATAAAAGCATGTTGAGTGATCACACTCCTGCTTAAGGGTATACGGGAAGGTATTTAGCTTCTTCCATCCGGTGTCCGTTGTGCCGTAGACACCAAAACATTTGGAGAGAGGTTACGGCACAACTATTGTTGTATGATTGTTATGAGCACTTTTTAGGTAGAAGGTTTAGCGTTGTGTAGACAGGAACATCTCTTGCGTGGTCTAGAAGGTCCCAAACAACCTCTACCTCAGAAGATGACAGCAGTACTGTAAACAGCAGATGTTACAGAAGGTCTTGTACATTTTTTACATTGTGGTGAATTAAGTAAATCCCAGGCCTTGGCCTGTTCCTCCAAAACTCTGCCCACCTTCTACACCACTGCCCTGGTACATTGTGTGAAACGTCAACACCAACTTTTTATGCGGCATTGACAACTGGGTTTCACTATTTCCCTTATCAAAGGGTTAAGTGTCCCTACATACGTACACTGGCCCATTATAGCTGATGGTAATGGTAATTCTAAATCAAGTAATTCGGTGGTGGTGTCTTCTCTGAACGGTGACCTGTTCTGCCCTTTTGTTTTTTGTCCAGGCGACCATGATGATTTTTACTGACTGCAGAATTTCCTGTGGGACATCTTTTGTTCCCTTGCTTCTTCAGACATCCCCAGCAATACAAATGAACTCAGACTCCATACCTCACCTTTTTTAATGCAGACCACTAACCGGACATTGTCACGCCCTAGACCAGATCCCTACATAAATTCAGAATTTAAACCTAACCCCTATATTATTTCAAACCCTCAATCAAACTGTTATATTAATTCAGACCCTAAACCAGAGCACCCAGGCCAGGGTTGATTCAAGGGACTTTCCGGGCCGGACCCCGGGACAATGATTCGACCCGGGCCCCAGGCCCCGGCATTGATTCGGACTCCGGGCCGGACCCCGGCATTGATTCGGACTCCGGGCCGGACCCCGGCATTGATTCGGACTCCGGGCCGGACCCCGGCATTGATTCGGACTCCGGGCCGGACCCCGGCATTGATTCGGACTCCGGGCCATAAACAAGACCACAGAATCAATGCAGACCTCAAACCAGGCCACGATATAAATACAGACCACTGCCGAAACCCCTGAACTGTTAGGGTATGTTCACACGGCATATTGCAGGGGTACAGCGGCGCATAGCATGCATATCGCTATACGCCTGCTGGTCAGTGTGTACTTCTGAAGCAATCCCATAGACTTTCACTTTACATTGGGTAATCAATGAAAGCTATGAACACATACTTCCGAACAACCTTCCGAAACAAATACAGACCCTAGACCACCTAAATACAAAAAAAAAGTTCAGGACGTCTGAATGCAAATCCCAGAGAGGAATCTATAGGTTCAAAGCTATGCTGATTTTCAAATCTGTAGACCCCCAAGTATTTTCAGTGCCAATCAGAGATGTCAATCCACCAAACTCTCTGTTTTTAGGAGCAGAACCTCATGTAAAGAGGTTTTTGCAATTAATAGGATTCTCAGCAATTTGGTTGTGGAAATTGATGGTGGCCCAAAATTATGGGTTCAGCTAATGTGATGTCACAATGGGGTTTGATTTCATTGGACTCTTGTGTTCTTACCAAGCAGGAGACTGTATTTGAAGGTATAACGCATAGTGGTCAACCAAACTTCAGGAAGTTCTAGGGCAGTATTGTTCCCACCTTGCACTTTGATGCCATATCAATAGGATATACCATCAAATTTTGAAAGGTGCAGGTCCCAGAGGTAGGACTCCCACCTGTCTCGGGAATGGGCCCTCTAATGTGTTGGTTCACAATGGAGAACAGGTTTCAGAAGAGCTCACATGACTTTTTGACGGGTTTCCCCTTCTAGATATATCTCCTGTTATTTAGGGTAAAATATGTAGAAGGAAGACTCATTTGGTAACCTAGGAAAGGGGACCAAGGATGAAAAAATTAGAAATATGTAATGCTCTAATCTAAAAGAAAAATTAAATTAAAAAATTTCCGTCCTGACCTCAAGGTGAACCAATATTTAGATTATTTTGCAGGGAGTGTTCCCTTTGCACAATTTTCAAACAGTCTTGAAAGTAAAATGGTCTAATAATTGGTGTGCACAAACCCCGAGCTAATTGAAAATATGTGTAGCACTTGAAGCGCCTCTATAAGGGCCGGGATTGTTCGCAGCCTAGCGCAGGGTGGAGGCGATTTACTCATACAAAGCTCTCTCTCTCCACACTTCACATTTTTGGTAGGATGGCAATCTTTCATTCAGGTATTTGGACAACACTTGAAGTCACTTCCCAGCTTTCTAAAGGTAAACGTTTGCCGTGCCTAAGGTGATTGAAGAACCTTAGAAGTCTGTCGCTATGGACGGGAGGGGGGCGCGCAAGGAGCGATGGATTGTTGCTGCCTTTTTTTCCGATGACATTGAAAAAGCGTTCCCAACCCCTTGCAAACGCCATCCATGCCCTTGACCAACCAGATATAAGGTGTCACTTTAATTTACTTTATTGTATACGTGAAAAAAAGACGAATGTCTTCAAACTGGGCGGCCCGGGATGGAGGGCACACCCTTAATGCAGGTTTATTTACAGGAGAGCTTGAAGCAACTGGTATCTCATATAGCTAATGGACTATGCCGTTAAGTGGCGTTGAGGTTTGCAATCGATGCCTGCTATTTCTGGAAGTGAATTTTATTTTTATACACTCTTAATGGGGCCGCCCAACCTTTTTGTTTAAATAGTTTCAAAATTCTTTTGATGGCTATGCAGTGAAATGTTAAATTTATGACTGTCACCTCCAGGGCGACCTTAAAGAGGACCTATCACCTTCGAGAAGCCTCATGAAGTAACAGAAGGCTAAGATACAAACACTTTCTCAAATCTGCGTCATTAGAAAAATCAAAGCATTTCACCTGTAATTTTGTTTTTTTAAAAAAAATAAATAAAAAAAAAGCGCTGGCCCTTTAAGACAGCTCTGAAGTCAGGCCAAGTCGGCACATGACAGCTTGATGTATGACTATGTTGACAGTTGGATAAAATCTTCTGCTTCTGAGCTGGGAGAGTCCACTGTGCAGGGGGTTGAATGTAAGTCCATATCATGTGCGCGCCAGCAGCAGTGTGATGTAGATGTGTCCTATGGAGGATGAGGCTGAAGCAACAGGTAAACTCTATCACACTATGTCATCAGTGTGCTGTGCCTGCTTTACTATATCTAGTGAAAGACTCAATTATCCTGTACAAGCAGCTATGCCCCCAGCTCCCCCTGCACTGTTGGTATCTCCCAACAGAATGATCAGATTCTCCTGAGTTACTAAGTGAAAGTAAAACCTGTTCCCCTGTAAAACTGAAGGAAATCCTCTGGATTGCTAATGACATGTATTTGAGAAAAGTCTTTTATAATTTCATCTACTATCAAATTTTGTGTTTGTGTGGAGGTGATAGGTGCTCTTTAAGAGCTTAGTGCATACGATTATCCTTTCCTGACATCTGCCCAGGAGATCAGGTGGTTGTGGGCTTAGATGCAGGGCCCACTCCATATTAAACAGGTGCCAGCTATGTAATATAGCTGACACCCACCTGCAGCAGCCTGAATAAAGGACAAATCCGATGCCACTGACATTGAGTCCCCCTAGGGCACTTCACCACTAGGGGGCGTGATCGTTAATACAGCCTAATTCATTGCATAGACAATGCATTAGGCCGTACCAAGATGGCGTTTTCCCCACTTCCTGTTTTGGACCGGAAGAGGGGCAAACGAGAACATGGCAGTGATGGGAGCCTTCACAAGGCTCCCAGCTGCCATGTTAGCCCATCAGGACACAGCAATCTTATCACTGATGTCCCGATCGGGCTGAAGAGCAGTGTTCGGCACCGTTTTCCATTCATTTAGACGCCGCGGCCATCTTTGCTGCGGCGTCTTAAGGTTTAAACAACGCAGGTGGGCGGCGGCTAACACCCGGCGGCTGTGTAACAGGGTCGCGCTGTTACACATCCCCTTACCACCACCACGACTTACCCATACGTCAGGGTGGTTGAAAGGGTTAAAGGGAACCTGTCACATAGGTTGTGCCCCCCTTGCTGAGGGCAGCACAAGCTAGTGTCAGACCTGCTGTTCCCAGCGCTGTGTCCCTTATTCTGTAAGATGCTGCAGTTTTAGAGTATTTACCCCTCAAATCTTATTCATGAGCAGGTGATAACCCCGCCCACCAAAGACTCGCCCCCGCCCACCTGACAGTTATTCACATGTTTCTACCTATTCAAAGTAATAGGTTTAGCAGTTGAGGTGGGCGGGGCTAGCCTCAGGTGGGCGGGGCATGAAAAAACTGACTCTTTAAATTACTCTGTTTTGGCTGAAAACTGCAGATTTGACCATTAAATACTCGAAAACTCCAGCATCTTACAGAATAATGGACACAGACTGGAAACAGCAGGTCTGACACTAGCTTGTTCTGCCCTCAGCAAGGGGGGCATAACTTACACTTACACTTTTTTTAATTTCATTATTAGAAGTTCAAAACACCCTTTTTTTACATTAACCATAGTTAATGCCATAAAAGAAATTTCTAAAACAAAATTGGCCAGGGTTGTTTTTGGTGACCACCAAAAATGGAAAACACTACATTTTTTTTCCTTTAGCCGTAACTGTAACCACAACCTTAAGTTGGGATTGTTTGTAAGTTTTTAGGGTTTGGCTTACCATTCCACGGCTCTCCTGGTGAAACGTCAACTCTAGTGTGACATCCAGCGTTCTGTCCAGCAGCCGTAGCATAGGCACTATGGGCGGCATGTACGAACGGGGCTGCGCCAGAAGTCTGGCGTACTTTCAGCCCGCCAAAACTCATACATGTCGCCCTCTGTTGTGATAACCTGAAGCAACATTTGGCGGAACATGGAGAGACTGCCACAAAATAGGTTAATCTGGGGGTGGGGATGGGGGCACTTTGTGGTCTGTTTGTTTTTTGCCGATTGGATGAAATTCTTTTGATTTGGGTGGAATTTGACATTGACCCAAATCCAAAGTGCAGCACTGTGACTATGGTAAGAAGATGTCACCTCATGTGCTGCTGCGGCGGCATGCTGGAACTTGTCATTCCACAGCTACTATCTGCTGTGGAACATGGAACGACAAGTGCCAACAAATAATGGGTATCAACGTATTTTTTAGAAAAAATTGAATAAAATGCCATGCAGCTTTCCTTGAGATCTTTGTATATAATATCCATTTCATTGTCCTCTGATGACCGATGACCATAGGTAGAGGCCTTTAAACTTTGTCTTCTTACTTTTCTTCCAGATGTATCAACTGGACGGGATCCCACTCATCCTGGATAGCTGCAGTATTGATGACAACAATCCATGTATCCTTTTCCAATAGGAAAACGTCAATGTATTTGAAATGACATATCAATGGTATACTGCTTTTTAAGGCTGATGCTTTAGTTAAATGGGTTTTCCCACCTGGCTATTTCACACAGGTCTTGTTACAATTTGAGTGGCTGTCAGGAGTTTTTAAAGGGGTGTTCTCATCTATTTCACAGAGCCTGCTCTTCACAGCCTGCTTCAGGCTCCCACTTCCTGTTCAGGCTGTGGGCGGTTCTACAGCTTCAGGCTCCCACTTCCTGTTCAGGCTGTGGGCGGTTCTACAGCTTCAGGCTCCCACTTCCTGTTCAGGCTGGGGGCGGTTCTACAGCTTCAGTCTGTGGGCGGTTCTACAGCTTCAGGCTCCCACTTCCTATTCAGGCTGGGGCAGGGCCGGACTGGGAATAAAAATCAGCCCTGGCTCTAAGCCCCCAGCAGCCCACATACAATATCCGCATAAAAAATTCCCCTTGTTCTCGCACCTCGCCACTTTCTAAAATAAACTACACTATAAAGCTGCTTTCACACGGAGCATTTTTGGTGCATTTTTTATGTGTTTTTGGTGCGTTTTGTGCAGAAAGGCAGAGCAGTTAATGCTGTACATTTCTGCACAAAAAAATGCACCAAAACCGCTCCGAGTGAAAGCCCCCTAAACACAAGAAAGAAAGAAACAGTGGTGCAGAGAAACCCCTCATCACAGTCAGGTGTGCGCTTGCTTTATAATCCCGGACAAGCCCCACACTGACATACATAAGCACCAACATAACCTACAACCCCACCAATCACATCCCCAGTAGTCAGGTCACCATCACATGAATACAGCACTGACTCAACACAGAAGTAAATTACCCCCGACAGCAGGACTCACAGGAGACGTCATGCCTGATGGGAGTTGTTCTCTTCTCCTTTTCTTCTCTTCTGGCCCAAACCTCCATGATGCCTTCCCTTGTTGTCCCTTCATTCTTCTCGTCTGGTACAGATGCAATGTCTTCTTCTAGTGGTACTACTCGTCCCTGTAGAATTACAACAAATACATCTTAGACTCCTCTCTTTCCAGCACTTTCCTATCAATTCCCCAAACAGCGTCTGTTAGACCCTAAAAATTAGAAATTAAAAATGTCAGATAAGTGGCATGTAAATAGGTAGACCCCCATTAGGCAGGCAGGGCCAGTAGGCAGGCAGGCAGGGCCAGTAGGCAGGCAGGCAGGGCCAGTAGGCAGGCAGGCAGGGCCAGTAGGCAGGCCGGCAGGGCCAGTAGGCAGGCCGGCAGGGTCACTTATAGGCAGACAGGACAGTGTATAGGCAGACAGGACAGTGTATAGGCAGCCAGTGTATAGGCAGTGTATAGGTAGGCAGGGCTATTATAGGCAGCCAAGGCAGTGTATAGGTAGGCAGTGCTATTATAGGCAGCACCAGGGCAGGGTAGGAGCCAGAGCAGGCCCAGGCAGGGTATAGGCAGCCAGGGCAGGACATCATATAGCCAGGCAGGGTATAGGTAGCCAGGGCAGGGCATCATATAGCCAGGGCAGGGCATAGGTAGCCAGGGCATCATATAGCCAGGGCAGGGTATAGGTAGCCAGGGCAGGGTATAGGTAGCCAGGGCAGGGTATAGGTAGCCAGGGCATCATATAGCCAGCGATGTATAGGTATCCAGGAATATTATAGGTAGCCAGGGCAGGGCATGATGTAGCCAGGCAGGGTATCAGTAGCCAGGGCAGGGCATCATGTAGCCAGGGCAGGGCATCATGTAGCCAGGGCAGGGCATCGGTAGCCAGGGCAGGGTAGCAGTAGCCAGGGCAGGGTATAGGTAGCCAGGGCAGGGCATCATATAGCCAGCGCAGGGCTATTATAGGCAGCCAGGGACAGTAAGTAGTTTAAAAAAAAAAAAAAAAAAAAAGTAATACTCACCCGTTTTCCCCTCCTCTTCACTCCGGAGCCAGTGGCCGCTCACTGTAGAGTGCAGGGCCGCGGAGCAGGCGCGCGATAACGTCATTACATCGCGCGCCTGCCCCGCTGCCTCCTGGGAGCTAAACAGACGGGATCAGTAGATCCCAGATGTTCAGCCTCGGTTGCTGCTTGCACCACACGGTGCAGGCGGCGGCCGTGATGGCTGCATGGCTGGGTCTGTGACCCGGCCGTGCAGCCGTGTGGCGGGGGGGGGCCTGTAGCGTGCGACCATGCGACCCGGCGGCCGGCAACCGGCCGCCGGCACGGGGCGGGGGGGGGGGCCATGGTCCTCCTCGGCGGGCGATCCGAGCCGGCCCTGCGGCCCGCCGGGCAAATGCCCGGTTTGCCCTATGGTCAGTCCGGGGCTGGGGGCGTTTCTACATTTTCAGGCTCCCACTTCCTGTTCAGGCTGGGGGCGGTTCTACAGCTTCAGGCTCCCACTTCCTGTTCAGGCTGCGGGCGGTTCTACAGCTTCAGGCTCACACTTCCTGCTCAGGCTGTGGGCGGTTCTACAGCTTCAGGCTCACACTTCCTGCTCAGGCTGTGGGAGGTTCTACAGGCTCTCACTTCCTATTCAAGTCCAGTTGATTAAAATATAACATAACTTATTCCATATGGTAAACACTGCAGAGCGTATGTACACTATCTATCACTATATAGTCACTATATGGTGGTAATAGTGGTCAAAGTGTAATGGTTTTTATTCAGTAACAGTCCATTGGTTATATTCAGTCTCCTTATGGTGGTATGTGACGGTATTATTTGGTCATTGTATATTGTTTTTATTTGGCAATATTGGCCTTGGTATTTTGATTTGGTCCGTAACAGTATGGTGGCATTAGTCACTTTATAATGGGGAAATACGGTGTTATGTGGTGGTATTATTGGTCTTGGTATATTGATTCGATGAGTAACAATATGTGTTATTAGTCACTATACGGTAGTGGTATGTGGGTTATTATTTGGTCTTTGTAAATTGTTTTTATTGGTAATATTGGTCTTGGTATATTGATTTGGTCAGTGATATTATGGTGGTATTAGTCACTATACAGTGGTGACATGCAGTGATTATGTGGCAGTATATTTTGGCCCTTTTATACGTAGTGACATGCAGAACACAGATAACGTATCCATTAAACTGTACGGTGTAGACTCCAACAAAAACTAAACCCAAAAAACAAAAGTGCCATTTAATTTTTTTCCTGTTCACCTCACAAAGAATTGGGGTGAATAGAGGAGAGTGATGGTGGCAGACGCGTCGGCTGTATAACTTGTTTTTCTTTGTTAACCTGTTGTTAAAAACTAGTGGTCCACAGAGATGGGCTGGGAGTAGGGGGCCCAAGCTGAAGTTTTGCACCCGGGCCCACAAGCTTTTAGCTACCCCCCTATAAAAAGTGGCCAAAAGGCACCTGCGAGAGGTCACAAGATAAGGGAGGAAGACCCAAAACTTGGCATCAGAATGGGTGATGAGCCCAAACCTCAGCCAAGGAGCCATCTAGGTGACCTCTCTGAAGAGAGCCAGGGTATGCAGTGGAGAAAGGAACCAGATAGTCACACATTCTCCCCCTAGATCTCAGGAGGGTCCCAGAAGGGTAACGCATCCTTTGATCCTCACACAAAAAGTGTTCAGCACAATACAACATGAAGAATTAAGTAAAGTGAATGTGTGCAGCTTGATACTGAATTATAAAAGATCCTCTATTGCCCAGGAATAGAGTGTGTGCTCAACTGGGAAAGTGGCATATTTAAAGTGCTGTGCATCGTGCCACCACTCGTATAAGGTCTCACACCTAGTGAGTCCTGGCACCCCTGGGTCACCTTTCCTGGAGCACTTTGCACTTAGGGCTTCCAATATCCTCTCTGGCTCAACATGGCTTTGATCCTGTGGTGCTGGTCACCTACAATCCACAAGTTAGTGCAGACCACGTACACCCGATTCGAGCCCCAGTGTGCAGCACCTTGTCCATATGTCAGTCCCCTATAGCAGGTGATAATTGTGGGTTATATCTCATTGGGGAGAGGCACTATGTTGATGTAGGAGGATTTATTGGCCAACATGGATGACAATGAATCGGGGGGACTCGCTGAAGAGAGGGATAACTGGTATGATATACAGTACTTGGGGTGCAAGCTTGAAGCATGACCACTATCTCAGAAGACCTATGGGAATAATTGCCGTGGTACTATGTTTCTATAGTACTGTTGCTTTTCCCTTCTTCTGGATCAACACTTTAGCAAAATAGGCTGAACTGGATGGACGTCTGTCTTTTTTTGGCCTTACAAACTATGTTACTAAAATAGGTTCCTGTTCAGTTCCACACTGGTTTAACCGTACAGATTTGGGACATCCAAAGCACAAATTATTTTCTCTAATCCTATCACTAACCATAACCCTAATTCTGAATTGGGGTTAGGGGGTTTTCATGGCATTTTTGGGGTTCATTTACCATTAGGGTATGTTCACACGGCTGATTTAGACTCTATATTCAGCACTATTTTGGTTCAGATTCCACCCCCAAAGCATCATAAAAAGCTACTAAAAACGCCCCAGTTTGTTTACATTGAATCCTATGTGAAATTGCTTTGTAAAATTATGCACTCAAATCACATTACCGCAGCCCAAAGTGACGTGCACTTTAGCTTTTCTTGCACAATGCATATTGCTTAACACACGAAACCAGGGTTGTTTAGCCAGCTCCCACTGTGATTGTGGATGCCGCTCAAGCCACGGCCGAGTAATCCAAGTGCAAAGTAGATCCAGCACCACACGTTGAAATGGTATTAAAAACAATCATCAAAATTTATTTACCATGAAAAATTAAAAAGAGGAAAATATGCACAGGCATGTGCTACATGTGCAACAAATATCATTTGATGGTGACAGCCAAATTGACATGGAGTAAAAAATACGCTGGCCAAACGCCTGAAAAGTAGTTAATGACCAGAACATTTTTTTCGTTTTTGCCTCCTTCCGTTTCAACAGTTGTAACTTTTTTATTTTTTCAATGACGCAGTTGGATGAGGCCTCATTTTATTCGAGACAAGTTGTACTTTATGCGGGAATAGTTTAAGTTCACTTATAAATAATTGCAAATTTTTTTTTATTTAGTTTTTTTACAAAAAATTTTACACCATTTACATTTCACACTTAACTTGTTAGATTAATTCTACAGGTTATTACGGTCGTGTGGATATCTAATATGTGTCGGGTTTTTTGTGTGTTATATATGCACAATAATATTTTATTAAATATTTATTTTTTATTCATTTTTTTACACTTGTTCTGGTTTTTTTTTTTTTTTACACTGTTTTAATTTTTTTTTTTTTTTTTACATTTAGTAATGTATTAGCATATTCATATATGCTACTACATAATAATCTGTGTCAGACTGACACAGGCAGTGATCAGGACAGCACACAGTCTGTCCTGGTCACTGGCTTGTTGCACAGACAGCTCTGGGGCCACTCTAGGTCCCCAGGGCTGACTGTGCAGCCGTTCCCCGGGCTCTGTCGGGTCACCGGGTGATCCGATCACCCGACAGAGCAGGGAAACCCTTTGATTGCGCTGCGGTAACGCACCGCCGCAATCAAAGGGTTAAAGCATCGGGGAGCGGAGGTTTCCGCTTCCCGGTGCTCGTAGGAGATGCTCTGGGATCAGGGCTGTGCAGTACAGCAAACTCCAGTGTCTGCAGCGACGTCAAAAGACGGTGGGAGGGCGTTAAGTGATTAAATTTTTCATGGCAAGTAAATTTTTGATGATTGTTTTTAATACCATTTCTATGTGTGTGTGCTGGTTCTACTTTGCACTTGGATATTGCTTAACACAACATGTAGAAAAAACATAATCTGCTAAGTGGTGCATTTTCCTGTAAAGAACAATTTGACATCTTTTGCGCATTTTTGATATTTTTTTGGTGCCTAAAGCATCGATATATGCATAAAAAAATATAGTTGATTCTAGTTATGAAAACTATCTAAGCGTAAGGGTGCGTCCCCACGGCAGAGAGCAAATACCGGTCGGCTTATCCTCTGTTTTGGGGCCGTGTACACGGCCGCAGGAGGACGGCTTTTCTCCGCTGTTTGCGGAGAAAAGCCCTCCCCCTGCGCATTAAAATGTTCATATTAATCGGGCGGAAGAATGAACATGCTCAATGTTTTTCGGACCGCCGGAAAAAAAAAAAAAAAACATCCGCCGGAAAATCTGTGCAGTGGGGACTGCTGCACGGATTTTCCATAGAGGTCGATTGTAAAGTTTGACAGACGGTTTTCAAAACCGAAAAACGACTGTAAAACCGTCCAAAAACCCTTGCCGTGGGGTCAAGCCCTAAGACTGTCCTTGTTGTCCATGGCTACCAATCGGAGCTCAGCTTACATTTCTTTTAGTGCTCTGGAAAAATGAATTCTGAGCTCTGATTGGTCACTATGGGCCCAAATTCAGTCTTAGACCGGGTTCACACAGCATATAGCAGTGCATACATGTGCATGTCGCTATGCACCTGCTGTTTTGCAGTATGCGCTGGCCAGTGCGTACTTCAAACAGCGCTCCGGCCCGGCCACATTCAGCTCTACTTTCCTCGGTGTGACACTTCTTTCTCCGGCACACAGTCTACACCAGGGAATACGCTATGAAATCCTAGCACTCAATGAATGCTATGATTTTACCGTATTTGCGGGGCGTACTTCGGGCGCATTGCAGTCCAATTACACCCTGCAAATACGCCGGACCCAAACATGCATCTAGCAATGAGCAGTGTGATTTCCATTGCTTGCAATGTAAAACACGCATCAGACGAGTGATCGCCGATGCATGCTTACTTGCGTCTTTCGGATCCGTTCTAAGAATTGACATGAAGTATAATGTTGTACCGTGTTAGCCATATGAAGTAGTAGAAGAGTGAAGAAATCAGCCGATACCTTTTAGAGGCCGAGTATATTTGATGGTGAGGTTTCGAGAGTTCTAGCTCTCTTCGAAGAGGACTAGAACTCTCGAAAGCTTACCATCAAATATACTCGGCCTCTAAAAGGTATCGCCTGATTTCTTCACTCTCTCAAGAATGGTCATGTCAATTCTTGATCCGTTTGATGCAGCAGACGCCCTATTTAAAACTATAGGGTGCGTTCCTGCTGCAGCCAAAACGCATCCAAACACAAAGCTGCGTGTTGGGTGCGTTTTGGATCCCATCGATGCTGCGTTTTTTTGATGCGATTTTCGGATCCAAAACGGATCCAAAAACGCTGTGTGAACATAACCATGAACAATTTCCATAAATGAGGTCCAGTGCTATTTCAGTAGTGTGCACTATTATGTGTGCCCTGATACCTAAAAGAAGAGGGTCTTTTCTTTCGGCAACAGCCAACAGCCAACTTTCGACTCACACTTCAGGCTGTGGGTGGTTCTATAGCAGTGATTGGCATATCAGCTCTGTTTCCTAACAAAATCACTAGTAGTATAATGTTGTAACGTGTTAGCCATAGAATGTAGTAGAAGAGTGAAGAAATCAGGCGATACCTTTTAGAGGCTAACTGAGTATATTTGATGGGGAGCTAGTTCTCTCGAAAGCTCACCATCAAATATACTCAGTTAGCCTCTAAAAGGTATCGCCTGATTTCTTCACTCTTCTACTAACAAAATCAATAATTTTTAATAATCTGATGAAACCATTTAGCTATATACGTCATCCTTTGAGTCTCAAGGCTATTTGAATCTGTGACTCGAACACTACCTGCTTCTGGTTTGGCCACGATCCATTTGGATGCAATCATCAGATGTTGTTGTTTACGTCCCAGTCATGTACAAATCTATCGGAGATCCAAACTTGTGTTCGGAGACATTTTCTGTTCTTATATTTCTGTGAAAATCCCGAAAATCCTCTGTGAGGTAAGTTTCTAAATACTTCTGCCTCTCTGGCAGCCGCCCGTATAATTATGGTTTAGGAAAACCTATGGCTAAAGCAAACCCAAATCCAGTTGCTCTGGTCTACAACAATGGCATTTTGTCTTTGTGCCATGCCAGGAAAGACAATATGAGGGCCCGCTGTATTTATTTTCTTTATTTTTTTTTTCTAATCCAGTTACTTCTTTGGCATCGAGATTGCAGACCAAAGCAGAAAAATCTAGGATTGAGAGTGGAAAAGCCATGTTAAAGCACAGAGATCCATTCTTATTTATTTTATTTTATTTTTTTTACTTTTTATGTTTTTTTCAATGTGTATTACAATTTTTTGCAAGTCTGCGGTGCCATACCCAGTTGATGCAGGGGTGTTCCCGGACATTTTTAGCCCTCACCTACTGCCAAGTTGTGCAGCTCTGATTTAAGACCATTGTAAAGGTCCCAGAATCTGGAATCTCACTAAGTATGATTACAGGCAGTCCCCAACTTATCACTCTGACTTACATCTGTCTCCTAGTTAAAAAATGGAGACTTATGGGGCATGCTGGCACTTGTAATTCCATGTTCCACAGCAGATAGTAGCTGTGGAACGACAAGTTCCAGCATGCCACAGCAGCACATGAGGTGAAAATCTTATTAACAGGGGCACAGACAGCAAAACAAATGTAAAAATCCTTCCATGCAATCAGAAACTAAAAAAAAAACATCTTTTGTGCTGGAGTTACACTTAATAAATATACCTGTTCCGACTTACATACAAATTCAACTCAGACTTCAATATGCGACTGATCTAGGACGACAACCCCACTGGCTTGGTGTCCGTTGCTTTCTGTTGTTTTGATGGAAGGTCAACTATGCCAAAATCTGCAATTCTGGCTCAGTGCTGTGGAATTTTTTGCCAGTCTGCGGTGAACTCGAAGCAAAATCCGTTAGTAGTACATGTGAAATTTGCTATGGATTTACCATAGATTTCAGCCCTGCAGGGTTAAAAGCCGTGAAATCTACAGTGAAGATTTGTGCCGTTTCCGTGCCAGAATGAAGATCTGCACAGAAAATTCCTGCAAATTGTAGATGAAGTTGGTAAATTTTGTAAAATCTCAACTACTTGCTTGGTACAATCATCCCGTTCCGACCAATCAGCAGCTTGTGGGAAAATTGGGAAAACCAATCCGAATCCTGCCAGTTAGAGAAGAAAAAGGAAGTGCACCATGCACTTCCTTTTCCTGTCTGACCGGAAGAGTTCGGGTTTAGATTCCCAATTTTCTCACAGGATGATCATCACCCAAAATTTGGCTTGGGCTAAAGCACGGTACTATTCAGCAAATCTGGCTTCTTTGCATTCACTTAGATTTTTACGGGTTGAGAGCTCCAGTGCACTCTTCTTTCACATGTCTGAAATTCTCCTAGAATAAAAATTCGCAGCATCTAGAATTCTGCATTGTGCCATTCCTTTAAGGTAGAGGAAGTGAATGCCAATCACTTGTACATGGAGCTACCACTGCACCCAAACATGTGGACTTAGGCTTTCCGTACAGGATCATACTGACCCACTACTGTATCCACTGGTTAATATACCAGTTGAATAAAAGGAGTTACCAGGCTCTTAACTTTAGGGGTCCCACACAATTTCGGACTGGGGTGCCTGGGGCCCACCAGTGGATTAATTATTGGGGCTCTGTACAGCAACTGTATGTGACGTAAATGCCTCTTGCTTTCTAGTTCCTTCAGCCCTTCTCCTGGAAAAGCAGTCCGACGTCTGCTATTCTCAGTGGCACACCAGAGGTTTGCTCTGCTCCTCGGTTGGTCAGTCCAAGCCTGGTCCCACAGTCTTGATGCTTCTAATAGTGCTGGACCATCGATAAGACCAGGCCTGCACAACATATGGCCCGCAGGCCGCTTGTGACGCATCAGAGGTTTTCTAGCAACCTCCAAACCACAAAGAGGTGGGGCTTTTTGTAAACTACGCTTCATGATAGTGGTCTGAAGGGCACTTACGAAGGATTTGGTGCCATACCCAGTTGATCCAGGGGTGTTCCCGGACAGTTTTAGCCCTCACCTACTGCCAAGTTGTGCAGCTCTGATTAAGACCATTGTGAAGGCCCCAGAGTCTGCAATCTCACTAAGTATGATTACAGGCAGTCCCCAACTTACATCATTCTGACTTACACCTGTCTCCTAGTTAAAAACGGAGACTTATGGGGCATGCTGGCACATGTAGTTCCATGTTCCACAGCAGATAGTAGCTGTGGAACGACAAGTTTCAGCATGCCGCAGCAGCACATTAATTTAAATCTCCTTAACAGGGGCACAGACACCAAAACAAATTTAAAAACCCTTCCTTACACAATCCCAACCCAAAAAAAAAAAAAAAAAAAAAAAAAAGGTCTGTAACTGCTGGAGTTACATTTAATAAATATACCTGCTCCGACTTACATACAAATTCAACTTAATGGGGTTGTCTCACAACATTGATTCTTCTTACCTCAGTCCTGTTTTCTTGGTTTCACTTTGAATTCAGGGGCGTGTTTACTGGCTTCTACTAGGCTGCAATAGAAGCCAGGTCTGTTGCTATAGCAACCAGTGCTGACAGCCTATCAGGAGGGATCAAACAGGTCTGTAGCTATAGGGACCTGAGGAGCTGATGCAGCCCATACAAGAGGGGATATCTAGGAATAGGTAGGACACTGGTAATGGACATATATTGCAAAGTGACTTGTTTTTACAAGATCTTTAACATAAAAAGCAGCAATCCTTGTAGTGAGACAACCCCTTTAAGAACAATCCTACAGTCCCTATCTTGTTCGTAACCCAGGGACTGCCTGTATTTTCATCCTTTGGGTAAATGCTCATGTGTACAAATAAACCAGTTTGCTTAGCTGATCAAATACTTAGGATTTTCAGACCAGGTTACCCATTGCCCCTATGACCTGTGTCCCTACTTTTAGTACCTGACTTGAGAAAATGGGCAAAATCGAGACATCCATGAACTTTCTATCTAATCTGCAGGTGTTACTATCATAAGATGGGACTGGTAAGTGGTTAAGCACCTTGTGGTCGGATTTGGAAGCTGTTTTAACCTTCTAACTGTTTGGATAATGTGTCCTAATTCCTCTCTATGGTTACGAGGAATGTCCGGTGCTTGTATGTACCGATGAGCTATTACGTGTGATTCAACATATAGATATCTTAATGTGGGATGCCCACACAGAGGTTACTCTGGCATTCCTGGTAGGTGGTCTGGTCACATATGCATGCACTACAGCAATACGAATCACCACATCAGAGCTTTACGGAGGCTTAATGTATATCATTTCGGTCACCACACTGTAAAAAAAAATGTAGGATACATTGTCCAACAGAGAATAAGATAACATCTGCAGGACTGCTCATTAACTCCTGCTGGGCACAAACATTGGAGGCCTCGGCCCACAAAATGTGTACACGCTGTGCACTGCTGTGGAGCAGCTTTTTTTAATTCTTTTTTTTCTCGTTGATATTTCTCCAATTATAGCTAAAATATACGATTTAAAGTGGATATGGCATCACTTAGTGACCTATGGAGGTTTGGTTGGTGGGACTCCAACTGATCCTAAAGTTGAAAGAGGTGCAGCACTGCTTTACAGGAGTTGTTCAGAGAACAGTAAGTTCCTGATATGTTTTCTGTGTTCGTTTAGGCTTTTCTTCTGCTCTATTGAGCCTCCCTTCTCTACAAATGAGCAGCAGCAATTTTAAAAGCGGTTTCCTTTTGCCCTGTAAAACTACAAACCCCAGGATCTTGCTGTGCTTTGTCTTTTTTTGTTCCTGCCAACTAAAAGGCACACTCACTTTTTTTCCTGCTCATGCTGAAATCTTTTTGAGGTAGGGTCAAAGGGGTTCAGCTATAAAGGTTAATGAGCCAAATCTATCCGGTGACCTGATCTCTTGGGCTCGACACAGGGCTATTTCCTGAGTTTATTTTTCCTCTTAACCTCAGTCTTGGTGCATGCCCCATGTTTCCTCACTCATGTTGAAAGCCAGGACCAAAGGAGGGAGACTTTAAAGGCTGGACTAAAATAAGATAAACCCCTGTGGTCACCTGATCTCTTGGGCTGGACACAGAGCTGATTTTCCTGCTCATGCTAAAAACTTTTTGAGGTAGGGTCAAAGGGGTTCAGCTATAAAGGTCAATAAGCCAAATCTCTCCGGTGACCTGATCTCTTGGGCTCGACACAGAGCTATTTCCTTTTTCCCAAGTTTATTTTTAATCTTAACCTCAGTCCCGGTGAACGCCCCCCTGTTTCCTCACTCATGTTGAAAGCCAGGACCAAAGGGGTGAGACTTAAAAGGCTGGACTAAAATAAGCTTAACCCCTGTGGTCACCTGATCTCTTGGGCTGGACACAGAGCTGATTTTCCTGCTCATGCTGAAAGCTTTTTGAGGCAGGGTCAAAGGGGTACAGCTATAAAGGTTAATAAGCCAAATATCTCTGGTGACCTGATGACCTGATCTCTTGGGCTCGACACAGAGCTATTTCCTTTTTCCTGAGTTTATTTCTCCTCTTAGCCTCAGTCTCGGTGTATGCCCCCTGTTTCCTCACTCATGTTGAAAGCCAGGACCAAAGGGATGAGACTAGAGGCTGGACTAAAATAAGGTAAACCCCTGTGGTCACCTGATCTCTTGGGCTGGACACACACCTGATTTCTCTTTGTCAAGAGACAGAACTACTCAGCTCCCTGTCATCAACAGCTCTGGTAAAGCTACTGGAAGTCCACAGAAAATGTACTGAAAGTACCGTATATTACAAACGTACCTAACTTTAGGAGACAGATTATTTGAAAGCAATTTTTTGTCCGCAGAGCAAGCCCTTTATTGGCTCATCCGAATTAAGGTTAAACCTTGCACAGGAATGGTCCCATTCACTTGAATGGGGCTGTATTTCAGTTTTGGCACAGCGTGACATGGAGCAGCATTGTGCAGGGAAAATTGTGAAGGGGATATGGCATTAAAGGGGTTTTGCCATGATGTAATGTTGACGTGGGATCCTCCAAAATGGGTATTTAATCACTTTTCTAAATATATGTGATTACAAAAAGTGAAGCCTGTGAGAGCTACAGCATTGCTCAGTCCCCCTTAGTTTCCTGAAAGTTTGCCTTAGACACGACCAGGACACTTTACAGGAGCTGATCTGGCCGTCCTTGCGTGTTTGCACTTATCTGATGACCGGTAACATGAATGAGCTTGCAAGGGACTGTGGAGAAAGTGGTGTATGAGGCTGTCTGCTGTATAGAGAATCCACTGGTTGTAATGTAATTATTTGAGTAAACATTGCAGACGCTCCCTTCTTCCTCGCTCTCTGCTCACCCCTGCAGCCGTTCATGACTCTGCATGCTTTTTTTTAATCTTCTCTCCTGAGCAGATAAGAGGTAAGGAACTCACTTTGTGGCAAAACCCCTTTAAGCTGCATTGAAGACCCTTCAACCTTTAGGATCAGAGGGGAGTCAGAAGCTGGATTCCAATAGTCATATATCCTTGCGATATGCCATCACTTTGTATGATCTCATAGAAGATTATCCATAGCAGTGGCTTTGCAGGTGTTGCAAAACTCCAACTCAGACTAATAGAGAGTTGTAGTTATGCCACAGGTTTGAGATCTGGAAATCTATCCCTAAAACATCTGATCCACATTAGGAGTGGTCTTTTTGAAGAGGCTTTGCTGATATTCAGCCACTTCTTAGATATATTTTTTTTTTCTTGCATAACTCTTAAAGGAGCCCCAAAGCACCTGTTTATTCAGCGGGCACAGGAACGCATTACAGAACCTCCCCAGATACCATCCAAAACCATTGTTAAATTACCGCCTCAGTTTTGGCCTGGTAGATCTAAAACAAAAAAGTAGCCGTGCCAATTATGCATGGTATGCGTGTGATGTGGGCGACCCTTCACTCGAGTCTTTGAGGCCACCAATGGAATTTCAAACAGAACCACAAACTGGGCTGGAAGTCCACAGTGTACAGTAATGGTTAGCTATTCATTAAACATCATTTTCATCCACAAATTGACTTTATTATAAGACAAAAACCAGTGGAGCTATGACCGAGCTGGAAGTTCTGATTCTGTGTCATGATAAATGTGCAAGCGACGCCAAATCTGCTTGTTGTTGCAGGAATTTTTTATTTTTTTTGAAATGCAAAGGATTTAGGGATCCCTTGGGTCATTTATTGGGGTCGTTCCCATTTATTTTAAGGCTATTTTGTTCTGTTTTATAATTTAACTGTAAAGGCTTCCTTTTGGGTTTTGCCCTTTATTGGGACTGTCTCGGGGCCCTATGAACCATGGGTAATTTGGAGGTACCCTTTGGAACTGCTATGGGGTTTCCCTTGGTCATGATCCCCATGGGGCCAACCCCATCCCTTTATTCGGAAAACCCAGCTGAAGGCCTTTCCTTTTCCCCCTATTAGGCCAACCCCATTGATTTTGTTATTATCCATTCCCGATTGGTTTTTTTCCCAATTGAGTCATTCCCATTGGTCTCTGTCCCTATTGAGGCTCATTCCCATTGGTCTCTGTCCCTATTGAGGCTCATTCCCATTGGTCTCTGTCGCTATTCAGGCACATTCCCATTGGTCTCTGTCCCTATTGAGGCTCATTTCCATTGGTCTCTGTCCCTATTGAGGCTCATTCCCATTTGTCCCTATTGAGGCTCATTCCCATTGGTCTCTGTCCCTATTGAGGCTCATTCCCCGTGGTCTCTGTCCCTATTGAGGCTCATTCCCATTGGTCTCTGTCCCTATTGAGGCTCATTCCCATTGGTTTCTGTCTCTATTAAGGCACATTCCCATTGGTCTCTGTCCCTATTGAGGCTCATTCCCATTGGTCTCTGTCGCTATTGAGGCTCACCATCCTGCCCTTTGGGGTCTTCCTTGTCGCCCTATTGAGGCTCATTCCATTGGTTTTTCTGTCCCTATTGAGGCTCATTCCCATTGGTCTCTGTCCCTATTGAGGCTCATTCCCATTGGTTTCTGTCTCTATTCAGGCACATTCCCATTGGTCTCTGTCCCTATTTAGGCTCATTCCCATTGGTCTCTGTCCCTATTGAGGCTCATTCCCATTGGTCTCTGTCCCTATTGAGGCTCATTCCCATTGGTCTCTGTCCCTATTGAGGCTCACCCCATTGGTCTTACCCTATTGAGGCTCATTCCCATTGGTCTCTGTCCCTATTGAGGCTCATTCCCATTGGTTTCTGTCTCTATTCAGGACATTCCCTTTTGATCTGCCCCCTATTGAGGCTCATTCCCATTGGTCTCTGTCCCTATTGAGGCTCATTCCCATTGGTCTCTGTCCCTATTGAGGCTCATTCCCATTGGTTTCTGTCCCTATTGAGGCTCATTCCCATTGGTCTCTGTCCCTATTAGGCCTTTCCCTTTGGGTCTCTGTCCCTATTTGAGGCTCTTTTCCATGGTTTCTGTCTCTATTCAGGCACATTCCCATTGGTCTCTGTCCCTATTGAGGCCAATTCCATTTGTTTTTCCTTTTCCACCTTTTATTGAGGCTCATTCCCATTGGTCCTGTCCCTATTGAGGCTCATTCCATTGGTTTCTTTTCCTATTAGGCTCATTCCCATTGGTCCTGTCCTATTGAGGCACATTCCATTGTTTTGTCCTATTAAGGCACATTCCCTTTGGGTCTCTGTCCCAATTGATGGCTCATGCCCATTGGTCACTGTCCCTATTTAGGCACATTCCCATTGGTCTCTGTCCCTATTGAGGCTCATTCCCATTGGACTCTGTCCCTATTGAGGCTCATTCCCATTGGTCTCTGTCCCTATTGAGGCTCATTCCCATTGGTCTCTGTCCCTATTGAGGCTCATTCCCATTGGACTCTGTCCCTATTGAGGCTCATTCCCATTGGTCTCTGTCCCTATTGAGGCTCATTCCCATTGGTCTCTTTTCCCTATTAGGCCACATTCCCATTGGTTTCTGTCCCTATTAGGCCTTTTCCCCATTGGTCTCTGCCCTATTAGGTCAATTCCCATTGGCCTGTCCCTATTGAGGCTCTTTCCCTTTTGGACTCTGTCCCTATTTGAGGCTCATTCCCTTTTGGACTCTGTCCCTATTGGGGCTCATTCCCATTGGTCCTGTCCCTATTGAGGCTCATTCCCATTGGTAACTGCCCCTATTAGGCTCATTCCCTTTTGGGTCTCTGTCCCTATTGAGGTCATTCCCATTGGTCTGTCCCTATTAGGCATTCCCTTTGTCTGTCCCTATTGAGGCTCATCCCATTGGTTTCTGTCCCCATTAGGACATTCCCTTTGGGTCTCTTCCCTTTGAGCTCATTCCCATTGGTCTCTGTCCCTATTGAGGCTCATTCCCATTAGTCTCTGTCCCCACTGAGGCTCACAAAGTAAACTCCAGATTAACTAATCAATAGCTGTGCTCAAATCTGTTCAATTCAACACCAGTTTAACAGAATTGGGGAAAATTGGGGTTGGGAACGTCTTTAATCAAATTTTTTCACTATGAGACTCGGCCAAAGCTTAGTCATAAACCTGACACCAAGGTATTTTATCTCACCCTGTTGCTGGACTCCTAGCCACACTGCTCAGTACTACATTATAATGTCCTTCATTCTATAAAGGGATAGGGGAGCAGGATCACCCCCTGTGTGGGGTGTATCACAGACAGCATAGCAGCTAATCTCCACCTACTTGGAAGCTGAAATCTGGGAAACTAACAATACAATATAGAGCCTGCAGAGGGGGAAAGCTGCTGATAATTGCAAGTAATAATATGGTCAGAATTATGTTTATGCTTCATGTCAGCTTATTCTGAATAGTCATAGAAAAGCATAATTGCACTAATCCCAAAATGTACATTTGTTTTCATGTACCTGCAGTTTAATTGACTTAGTGACTTAATAAAGGGTATTTCCCACCAAGTAAAATTGACGTGGGAAGCATGCAAATTAAATAATAAGCATTTTCACCATTCATCATTATTACAAATTCTGTAACATTTTTGCTTTAGCTGCTCCCTTAGTGATCTAAAATGTACAGCTCGTGTCTAGGTGATCTGACCAACGACGAGATCTCCTCAGTCCTGGGCATACATGTTCAGACATCACCTCTCCTCTCAGGCAGCCACTGTCGGTCTCTTCCCTCTTAGTAATCACATATACTCACTGCTGAGCGAGTGTTCAACCCCAGCTGTTGTAATTCTATTTCTGTCCACTGTACTATTAAGTAATATGTCAAATCGTGCAGATAAATAACAAGAAACCTCAGTCAGGTATGTGTATTGAGAAAAAAAAATATCCACATTTGGTTCCTGCAGGGATTTAAAACCTAGGACTGTTATGCTGAAAGGCAGAAGTGCCAACCACTCGGCTACATTGTAGCTACTCACAGCTGTTGTATTTTAGTTAACTACATGTTACAGAAATTTGTTTGAGCAGAGACTCATGAGTGAGCAGTTTGTGGGGAAAGGCATGGTGATGTAAAACCTGCTGGGTGACATGCTATACAGTTCAAACAAATTATACACGCCCCCTTTTGAACACCCTGAAAGCTGAAGGGGGGACAAGAGAACATGAAATGCTTTTGTGGTAAAGTGCCTTTAAAGAATATTACACCTCAATATTTTGCTGTTTTTGAGATCTCTTAAATCTTCCATCAGAGCTGATCATTGGGATGGAGGAACAGTTTTTTTTGTGTGTGGTTTTTTTTGATTTATATTTTATATAATAATACACCCACACCGGCCACTTTATTTTGGTACACCATGCTAGTAACGGGTTGGACCCCCTCTTGCCTTCAGAACTGCCTCAATTTTTGAGGGATAGATTCCACAAGGTGTTGCAACGATGCCAATTGGTACCAAGGGGCCCAAAGAGTGCAAGAAAATATTCCCCACACCATGACACCACCACCACCAGCCTGAAACCGTTGATACAAGGCAGGATGATCCATGCTTTCATGTTGTTGATGCCAAAAATTCTGACCCTACCATCCAATGTTCCGCAGCAGAAATCGGACCTCATCAGACCAAGCAACGTTTTTCCAATCTTCTACTGTCCAATTTCGATGAGCTTGGGCAAATTGGAGCCTCAGCTTCCTGTTCTTAGCTGAAAGGAGTGGCACCCGTGTGGTCTTCTTTCTGCTGTAGCCCATCTGCCTCAAAGTTCGCCGTACTGTGCGTTCAGAGATGCTCTTCTCTCTACCTTGGTTGTAACGGGTGGCTATTTGAGTCACTGTTGCCTTTCTATCAGCTCGAACCAGTTCTGCCCATTCTCCTTTGACCTCTGGGATCAACAAGGCATTTCCGCCCCCAGGCTGCCGCTCACTGGATGTTTTTTTCTTTTTCGGACCATTCTCTTTAAACCCTTGATATGTTTTGTGCGTGAAAAATCCCAGGAGATCAGCAGTTTCCCGAAATACTCAGACCAGCCCTTCTGGCACCAACAACCATGCCCCCGTTCAAAGGCACTCAAACACCTTTCTTCCCCATACTGATGCTCGTTTGAACTGCAGGAGATTGTCTTTACCATGTCTACATCCTTAAATGCACTGAGTTTGCCGCCATGTGATTGGCTGATTAGAAATTAAGTGTTAACGAGCAGTTGGACAGGTGTACCTAATAAAGTGGCCGGTGAGTGTATATACATACACATTTTAAATATTTATTTCTTAATAAAATATATTATTACCATTTGGTCATATAGCGCCAAACTTATTCCATGACACTGTACAGAGATGGCTGTCTCTCACATCAGTTCCTGTTTCTGTTGATGCTCATAATCTAATTACCCCATCTCACACAATCATACGCATTATGGCCTATTAACCTATCATGTATTTTCAGAGTAGGGAATACATCTCCAACTGCATATAAAACCAAATTATTACCTTTTTTTTTTTTTTCAAAAAATGCATATTTTATTTCCAGATTAAAGGAATTTCACTATCCGTTGTTGAGGTGTAGGGTTTTTTCTATTGTTTTGCTTTTTATATTTGCTTTGCTATGAAATGGCAAAGTATTTTTTTACATTACTTTTTTATGGTTTTTGCATTTTACATTTGTTATGGTATTGAATGGTAAAGCCTCTTACTTTATTTTTTTTATATTTTGGCTTTTTTGTATTTGCTATGCCATGGTATTGAATGGCAAAGCATTGTTTTTATGTTATGGTATTTAATGGTAAAGTATTGTTTTTTTACATAAGTTTTTTATAGCTTTGGCTTTTTGATATTTTTTATGGTATTGAATGATAATGTATTTTTTTTACATTTAGTTTTTTTTATTGTTTTGCCTTTTTTGTTTGTTAGGAGTCTGAATGGCAGAGTATTGTTTAACATTAGTCTGTGTATGTATGTGTGTGTGTATTATGTATTTTATGTTGTGTGGTTGTGTAGTTGTTGTTTTGTATTATTGTGTTGTGTTGTTTTATTTTTTTTTTATGTGTGTGTGTTGTTATTGTGTGTGTTGTGTATTATATTATAGTGTGGTGTGTTGTATATGTGGTGTGTGTTATGTATATATAGTGTGTGTGTAGTATATATATATGTGTGTTGTATGTATATATTATTGTGTGTGTTTTGTTGTGTTATTATAATATGTGTGTGTGTTGTATATTATTTGTGTGTGTGTATGTATATATATATGTTTTATTTTGTTATATATATTAAATGTGTAATATATATATTAAAATATATTGTGTAATATATATAATATATTTTGTTTGTGTGTGTGTATATATATAATATATGTGTTGTATAATATAAGTTATATATATGTGTTTGTGTTGTAAAATATATATAAATATATATTATTTTGTAAATTATTGTGTGTGTGTGTATTATAATGTGTGTGTGTGTGTGTTTTATTATTTTTATAATATATATATATATGTGTGTGTGTATGCGTTTGTGTGCATTTCAGCAACATGTATACTGTTTTTGTGGTTCACTTTCAAGCAGGGATGCAGCTAGTCATTAATATTGCTGAGATCCTCTCTGTAGAGGGCACAGAATAGGCGGCTGGGGGTCTTCACTGTCTCTTTTGTGTCCATGAGAGATTGTCCCCTTGAATTGTTGATAGGTATTAGTTACGGATCCATTCGTAAAAACTTCATCCCTTCGAGCTTTTATTTCATGTGAACAGATAAGACTCGGGCAAGTAGCACAAAAAAAGCTTTGACTGCTTTGTCATGTGGAGAGCCGTGCTTGAATACAGCCCAGTGTATAATATTGAAGCTAAACTCGTTGTAATCCACTTGTTATGGGACTTCAGTAACTCGAAATCTCCTGGCAGTGAGAACTCTGTACAAGCCATTTGTTCTCCACTAGCAAATTCATTCGCAGAGAGTCACAAGTTATAAAGGGTGAGTGCCGGCTGTGTCCTCTCCATCACAACTCATTGACCAAAGCCGCGCTAAGTGTGCCAATAGCTGAGAAAACCCCTTCACTGGCAACAATAACTTATAAATGTGTGTTCAGATACAAGGAGGGGATGGTGTCGGAGAAGAAAAGCTATTTATCCTCAATGATCTGTTTTCTCATAGCCTGTGACTCATTCATTCTCCATTATCACTTACCAAGTGCGTCTGTTGATCTGTCAAGAACTTCCACTCGTCGTATAATGGCCAAATTGTATTACCGTGCGGGCAACTTTCCGGAAAAACAAAACGTGATTCGAAAATATTTGTGTTACCGGGGAATATTATTATTAGAATATTAAAGGAGCTCTCCAGGATGCTAAGTTATAGGGCAGAGCTTGAAGGGAAGGCTCATGACTACTGTCTTTGGTGTTGTCATGCACAGCTCCCTCCAGTCCTGTACTAGGAATCGTGTAGACCAGGGGTGCCAAACTCCTGTTCAACAACGGCCACATCAGCATTATAGTTCAAAGGGAGGGTAGCTACGGTGGCGGGTACGACGGTCAGAGCTCTGCCACCACCTGAGTGTTGCTGAACAGAGCAGTTGACGAGGTGCCTGATGGAGCTCTTAAAGGGGTTGTCTCATCTCAAAGTCTTATAGGATGCATGAATGAAATAATGCTGCTTTGCTCTGTCACTTCCTGGTCAAGCTGTCTGTAATTAGCATATGAGCTCCGTGTATTCAGACTTCTCTGTCTATTATTCTAGATCAGGGGTCTCAAACTGCGGCCCTCCAGCTGTTGGGAAACTACAACTCCCATCATGCCCACTGTTATAGATTATATAAATTCATGATGGGAGTTGCAGTTTCCCAACAGCTGGAGGACCGCAGTTTGAGACCCCTGGTCTAGATTAAATAAATTACCTTCTCTGAGGTCTGGAGAAGCTTCAGAGCTAATGTAAACGGTAGAGTAATTACTGTCTTTTGTCTGAAAGATCAGATAACACACAAGCTCTCACACTGCTGGGACCTGTGTGATGACTTCACTCCCTGCTATCAGATAGAACAAACAGCAGGGGAGAAAGGGTACACTGGTCGGTCACTTGGGAAACCAGAGAGCCCTCAGACTGTGATAAAATCACTGGTAGCTTCTTAACAAAAAAAGATGAACAAAGCAATATATTTGGAAAACGTCTTCATTTAGTGTTCCCTACATGTTGAAAGCTAATCTTTCTAGTGAGACAACCCCTTTAAATCCGAGATGGAACTCTTTCCCTGTGCTTGCACCACCACCTCTGCCAAGCACTGGTTGCATCTTCTGGGAAAAGTAGAGAGCTGATCCTTCTGCATCTGGAACTCATCCATCCCGATTCGCTGCACCTAAACTCTACCAGGCCACATAAAATGATTCAGTCAACGGGCCTTGAGTTTGACGCCTGTGATATATGATCGTATTGTACGCGCGGGGGGAGAATTGACATGTTAATTGTTAGCGCCGAATATGCGCTGCTGACAATGCATGTCTATGGGGCCGGTGTCCGGCTGGCCCTTCCGTGCTTTGGAATTATGCGCCGATCAGCGCGTGGTTCCAAAACACCCGGCGTATAGTACGCGCCGCAATAAGCCGTGTGAACTTACCCTTAAAATCTAAAAAACCGACAACAAGAATCCAAGTACCTAAATATCCAAGAGTTCTAAAAGGAGAATAAAAACCCACCAACCACATAGGAAAAGTGGAACCAAGTTACAAATGTTGGATAAATATACAGCAAATACTGCATTACATACAAAATATAGATATGATCTAGATATGCAAGGTACAAGATACCACTATAGCAGAGAAGAGAAATCGTTACTGGTGTTGGCAAAGTACTCATGTAACCAAAGCGACATGGCTTTCCTTGCAGACATTTCACCCGTAGTGCAATATAGTAGTACCTCCGCATACAATATTAAATGGTTCCGAGACGGCCTTTGCATGTTGAAACCGTAACCCTAAGGAAAAGTGGTTATAGGTTCAGAAGCCCAATGCAATGCCTAATGAAGATGAAAGGAAAAAAAAAACAATAGATATAAAGCACATCCTTCCGTATAACACCAGGAAGAGCTGCTGGAAGCTGGAAATCACTTTATATGATGAGCTGCTTTGGGTCATGTACTTTATACACAGTGTACTAGAAAATGGGGCTCTCAATTGGTCCCCAAAAGAGCAGCTCATCCTGGTACATGTCAAAGCAGTACAGAACATGTAGTACTGCCCTGTACTGTAGAGAGGCGCTACTAGACCGCCAATTACTGCATGCACCTCACTAATATATGTAAGAGCAGTACAGGACATGTAGTACCTCACTGTTCTGTAGAGAAGCGCTACTAGACCACCAATCACTACCTGTGCCTCAATTATCCATGTAAGAGCATTTCATGACATGTACTACCGCTCTGCATTATACTGTAGTGGCGTTACTAGACCGCCAATCACTGCATGCACCTCACTAATACATGTGAGTAGTACAGGACATGTAGTACCGCACTGTACTGTAGAGAGGTGCTACTAGACCGCCAACCACTTCATACATGTAAGAGCAGTACAGGACATGTAGTACCGCACTGTACTGTAGAGAGGTGCTACTAGACCGCCAACCACTTCATACATGTAAGAGCAGTACAGGACATGTAGTACCACACTGTACTGTAGAGAGGTGCTATAGACCACCAATCACTGCATACACCTCACTAATACATGTAGGAGCAGTATAGGACATGTATTACTGTACTGTAGAAAGACGCTACTAGACCCCCAATCACTTAATACACCTCATTAATAAATGTAAAAGTAGTACAGGACACGTAGTACCACACTATATTGTAAAAAGGCGTTACTAGACCGCCAATCACTGCCTGCATCTCACTAATACATGTAAGAGTAGTACAGGACATGTAGTACCGCACCGTACTGTAGAGAGGCGCTACTAGACCGCCTATCACTGCATGCACTTCACTAATACATGTAAGAGCAGTACAGGACACGTAGTACCACACTATATTGTAAAGAGGCGTTACTAGACCACCAATCACTGCATGCTCCACACTAATACATGTAAGAGCAGTACAGGACATGTACTATTGTACTGTAGAGAAGTGTAACTAGCACCGCATGCACCTCACTAATACATGTAGTACCGCACTGTACTGTAGAGAGGTGCTACTAGACTGCCAATCTCTGCATGCACCTCACTAATACATGTAAGAGCATTATAGGACATGTAGTACCGCACTGTACTGTAGAGAGGTGCTACTTGACCACCAATCTCTGCATGCACCTCACTAATACATGTAAGAGCAGTATAGGACATGTAGTACCGCACTGTACTGTAGAGAGGCGCTACTAGACTGCCAAGCACTGCATGTAGTTGACTAATACAGAAGTTTTTAAGTAACATCACTATGATAATTGGTTGGCTCTACCAGGTCCCGCAGATCGGCAGGGTCTGTGACATTGTGTTGTGACCCAGGAAAGTGCTCTAGAGTGACTACCACTGTTTACAATGCTCTGCTCTAGTTTAAATTTGTGGCCCTGAGCAGAGGAACCCCCCCCCCCCCCCCACCCTTCACAATATCCAAATGCCGTAATTAACCATATGGACAGGTTGGCATAACTGGGCCACTTCGTAAAGTTCAGTGTTACAGCTTTTAGTAATGTCTCGTATTGGGGATGGGGGAGGTGGAGGTATTTTTCTGATGTCTTGTGCTATAACCACATTGAAGGGGAGCGCAGTGACTCTCATGTAGCCTAAAACTGCTATTACCCCAATCTGCACAGAGCATTATAGTAACATTTATAAGGTCTCGACATCTTGCGTTACCTTTTCTGATACCTATCATTATCGTCTATATATTGTAGTAGCTTTCAGTTTTAGGCTTGTGGCCCTTTAAGTGTCTGTTAAAAGAAGCAATGAAAACAAGGCATTTAACCACATTTTTTAGCCAATGCATGGGACAGATCACACAATGTACCGTTTTATAGGAAACCTTGGGAGTCCGTATACCACACAATAACAGGAGGCACGGAGAGTGAGGAAAATATTCATCTTTAAGAGGGAACTTTCTCCAACAATAACAAAATAAATAGACAAAATAATTAGAGGGAGAGGAAAATGCTCAGGCTGTATTTTTAGATCTTTGTTCTTCCAATATGTATATCAAATTTATGTAACGGCTCCAAGCAAACCAAAAGTTAAAGGGGACACACTCTTACCCCCCCACCACCTCCATCTTTATTTGCCCCATCTGGCCTCATTCAAACCTTGAGGCAAAAGACATTTTATCCAGAATAATAATAATCTTTATATAGCGCCAACATATTCCCCTTCAGTATCCAATTTAGAGCAGTGGTCTTCAAACTGCGACCCTCCAGCTGTGGGGAAACTACAACTCCCATCATTCATTTATATAATCTATAACACTGGGAAAGATGGGAGTTGTAGTTTCCCAACAGCTGGAGGGACACAGTTTGAAGACTACTGATTTAGAGGGTATAAGTACATACATGAAAAAAGACAAACATTACATAGTAAAAAGCTACTAACAGATCATACACAAGGTGTGAGGGATCTGCTCACAAGAGCTTACAATCTATTGGGGAGTATGGGTCAGATGAAGGTCGAGAAGTGCTAGGTTTACATAATGGTCCAGTAATGTTACATAAATATGGGGTGGTTTACATAAGTGGATGAGCATGCAACCCACACCGTACATTTATATACATCTACAGATAAGTACTTGTGAGTGCCCAAGTGTAGGGAGTGTCAGAAGTGTGTCGCAGAATGTAGCGGGTTAACAACTAGGGTATGTTCACACAATGTACTGCGGCGCGTACAGTACATCGTGTGTTTCGTGAGCTCGCGCTAATACGCGCCTACTCCCACGTCGCGGAGGGGCCGGCAGCCCTATTGACATTCATTACTCGCGGCGCGTATTCGTCGCAAGTAATTGACACGTCACTTATCTCCCCGCGCGTACAATACGATCGGGGAGAGAAGGCGTAATCCATAGTTCTCATAGAGAACTATGGATTACCATAATTTCGCCGTGCATCTCGCCCGTATTAGAGCGCAAATACAACGAAATGCGTGACGAAATTACCCCGTGTGAACATAGCCTTAGGGGTCTTGGTAAGCTTACCTAAGAAGATGTATTCTCAGGGCACGCTTAAAACACTTATGAGTTTGCCTGATTGTACGGGGTAGCTTGTTCTAGAGAACTGGTGCAGCATGTGCAAAATCATGGAGACGGGCATGGGAAGTTCGGATAATTAAGGCATGTAATTGAAGACCATCAGCAGAGCGCAAGGAACGGGTAGGGTGGTAGAAGGAAATGAGGGAGGAGATGTAGGGCAGTGCAGCGCTGTGGAGAGCTTTCTGGATGATTAGTTTCTGTTGTATTCTGTATTGAAGGGGCAACCAGTGCAGTGACTGATACAGGGTAGAGGCATCGGTATAGCGGCTGGAAAGAAAGATGAGCCTGGCTGCTGCATTCAGGACAGATTGGAAAGGGGAGAGTTTACAAAGAGGGAGACTGATCAGCAGGGAGTTACAGTAGTCAGGACAATCAAGAGTTTGTCTAATCTCAGAAAATCCACAGTAAATGTTATGCCATAAGTAACTCCCCTCTGACAGCCTTTTTTTCTACTCATCATTTTTGTAATTTGGGTAATAATCCCTGGGGGATATGTAATGTTGACCATATTGGTTAACTACCTGCTTGAGTTGTACTCATGAACCTCTGATATAGTTTACAAACACCCATGGATATATAATCTACCATCATCCCTCAGGGCTACCTTTTTATTGCATGGCTGATTTCTTAAGTTTTAGTCCAACTAATTTGGCCGCATGGGTTGCCGAGATCAAGGTCCAGCTGCAACCTGAACCTGTTCTTTAATGGCATAGCCATATTGTAGTCAGAGTACAGGTTTATCCATGTGATAATTGGGCCAGAGGCACTCTTTTTGTATCCGAGGTTTATAATAATGGTTTGACTGGTATTTTGCATTCTTGCTAGACTCAACAGGAAACATTTGCCAAAGGTGCCAACTATACCATTAAAGGGGTTTTATCGTTACAAAGATCATGTCTCAGATTATGGGGACAGTACAAATAAGCACTTTTGTAATTGGGTTGCATTACCTCAGTCAGTTGGTTTAGCAGATATGAGCTTCTCTGTAAATCTGTATTCTGTTTCTGCTGTTGATCTGTTGCTGGTCGGAACGCCCCCTGGTCGATTCCCTAGACACGCCCCCTGCACTGTGATTGGCTGGCTGACCTTTCATTCAGCCAGTTGGGATACGCCCCTAGACAGGATACGTCCCGGCCACGCCCCCTGTGCTGTGATTGGCTGCTTGCACATTCTGTGTTTACTCCCCTCTGAGTTGTAAAAATCGATAGTGAAACCAAGGTCTGCTGGCTCTATGTACATCTCCCAGCTCTAGGTGAAGGATCTGGGCAATTTCTGCCTGTTCAAAGGGCTTTTGCCAAGAGGTTGATTCACCTCCTCACAGGTCTAGTCCTTAAGCTGCTACTTTGAAAAGAGTGCGTTCTGTTCCTCAGATCTAATGCAAGCCCCGCCTCCTTATGACATTATCAGCTGTAGTGTATAACATAAGGATTAAACACTGTGCCTGTATAAGCTGCTTGTATAGTGTAGTGCTTAGCTGATCCGCTCTGCAAGACAGAGGTTAGGAGTTCAAGCCCCATCAGTAGTTTTTTTTTTTCTTTTATAAATTGTACATATATGTAAAGATATGAAAATATATGTGTAGACATCTATAATTTTATTCATATACATACACAAAGCTCTCCTATATAGTGTCCCATTGTCACAGTAGTCATACCAAGCACTTCCAACATATGTGATACAATGCATATTTTCTGGGGGATGAGACATGATATAGGGGAGCTACGTATGTGTATTTATATCATTATAGAGATTGACATATATTTTAGGTCTCTCTACTTATGTGTAGAATTTAGGGGGGGGGAATATTATGTGAGGGACTAAAACTCCAAACCCCTTCCTTGTAAAGCCAACACTCTACCACTGCACTACCAAGCCAAGTTAGTTACAGGTTGAGCAGGTTCTTCTCTCAAAGCTGAGTGCTCCTCCCCCCATTTTCACTCACATGTCACTGACAGCAAGCAGAGATATTTACTTGAAGATGACATTTGTCCTTGTAGTTGAGTAAAGATCTCTGCCTGTTGTCAGTACAATTTGGGTGAACACCACTAGAAGTGAAAGCTGCTGGCTTTCAGTTTCATTTGTGTGTAACCTAAGAGATATAATAGGTGCTTGCTGGAGCCTCAAGGCTGCAGACATAAGCATGCAGGAGGCTACAGAGCTGTTATATCCAGACAACCCTCTGCATCCCCTGCTTTATAGAAAATGATGATGTCACAGTTCTTCAGTGAGGAGAGACACGCCTCCTGGGAGGAGAGACACGCCCCTGGAGTAAGATCAATCCTGAGAAAAATAACGACCAGTATTTAAATGAATCGAGAGTGAATTGGGTTTTTGAGACATATGAAAATTTTGGGACCTATTTTAAAAGGAAATAGTCCTTGGTTACTATTGGCAAAGTGCTATGGTTTTAGAGAACGGGCTGGTTTACATGTGCTTAGCAACGGTGTTTTGTTTACTGGTCAAGGAAAGCATTCTGTCCTGCCCAGGTCGTGCACATGCAAAGGAAAGGCAGTTAAGAGGAGGGCAGGGATGTGTGTATTGGCAGGCAAGGATGAGAAGCAGTGAGAGGGACATGCAGGGGGTTGTGTGTATTGTAATCCTCTTCACTGCTTCTCCTCCTTGCCTGCCAATACACACATCCCAGCCCCTCCTCTTAACTGCCTTTCTTTGCATGTGCACGACCTGGGCAGGACAGAATGCTTCCCTGAACCAGTAAACAAACACCGTTGCTAAGCACATGTAAACCAGCCCGTTCTCTAAAACCATAGCACTTTGCCAATAGTAACCAAGGACGTACATCCTTAGATTTTTGGTCCCCACATTTCCAACTATAATCTTCGTAGTGAGACAACCCCTTTAACTGAACAGCTCCTTTAAGAAACGAGAGTGGACATTGTTTTTGAGACATATGGAACATCTTTTGGGATTAATTTTAAAGAACTCTGTCTATACTACTCAAATGTGATTGTCGGTACTGTAGCCGCTTTGTACAACTACTTTAGATTAGTATTTTATCAACATGTGCTTCCCGTCTGTTCTGTGAATACTACACCAGTAAAGTACTCTTGCATCTTTAGATACCAAAGTTGACAAATTGCATTCACTGTAGAGTCAAGTTGGCCAAAAGAGCAAAATATGGGACCAAGCCATTGGTCGATTACATTCACCCCATTCTAACTCTTTAAAAATAAGGATCTTCTCAGCCCTTGGTATGCCTAAAATGTGCTACAGATTCCTATAGCCATGATGAGCTTGCTTTATGAACTAAGCAAAGGGTTAAAATTCCTCATTAGGGAGAGGCATCTCACCCAGCCAAACCGTATTCTACTCTACACTGATGATGAGCAAAAAAACCCGAAGCAACTACCTGCAGATGAATATCTGGTTTGCTCTAATCCCATTTACCTGTACATTGCAAGGCTTGATGACTGGGATAGGAATTGAGGAACGCTCAAATTTCAGTGGAGCAACTAATGCTGTATAAATCTCCACACACCTACATGGTGCCTCTCCCTTATGAGGAACGTAACCCCTTTTGAGCTACCCCTAGAAACTCTCACCCAACAAACCAGTATTCTACTCTGCACTGATGAGGGGCAAACATCCCGAAACAGCTGTTGACTATCTGGTTGGCTCTAATCCCATTTCCCTGTACATTGCAAGGCTCAATGAGTGGGAAGGGGATTGAGGAACGCTACATCCAATAGGTGATGCTGCAGAGTCCTAGCTCATTTTCCATGAGCCTTTCAGAGTATATTTAAATTTCAGTTGAGTAAGTAATGCTGTATAAGTCTCTACACACCTACATGGTGCCTCTCCCTAATGAGGAACATTAACCCTTTTGAGCTTCCCCTGGAACCTCTCACCCAACCATCCAGTATTCTACTCTGCACTGATGAGGGGCAAACATCCTGAAACAGCTGTTTGCTAATGGATATCTGGTTGGTTAGAATCCTATTTACATTGCAAGGCTAAGTGAGTCGGATGTGGATTGAGGAACTCTACATCTAATCGGTAGGGATGCAGAATCCTAGCTCATTTCGCATGAGCCTGTGAGAATATAAGGACAGACTTGCTTCCTCTGGCCCTCTAATTACCAATTTCCCAGGCCTCATTGTATCTCCTTAGAAGCAAGGATCTTCTCAGCCCCCTGCATGCCTGAAATGGGTCGTGTAGTGCAGATTCCTATAGCCCTGATGACCTGCTTTATGTTGATAAGGAATCAGGTCACACTAGCTTATCCTGGCCCTCTAATTACCAATTTAACACCCACTCGATGGGTGTCGATGTCCCGACAAGCTCACCTAGGATAAAGCAAATGTACGGTTGCCCAAATTAAAAAGGAACCCATCCTCTATTCATGCCAGGTAATGTGCAGATTCCGTAACCTCTTTGACACCATTTGCCCTTGGGAAATAATTTTTTTATTTTTTATTTTTTTTTAACAAAATTACATAAACCTCCCTCCACAGATAATCGTTTTATTGATAACAAATCTGAGGATTACTGGTTTTAAAAGCCTTCTGGGATTTATCGGTCTGTGTGGAGATATGGATGAGTCAGTGGAGCTGTCAAGTCACTGAAAGCTTAATGAGCCGAGAATCCAGACAACTCTTTCATTTTATAAACATTTAATCCTTTAACAATTCTAAACTTCTTACAGCAACCAAAACAGTGCACCTTGCTAGCAACGGCCTATGCTCAACCCGGGACGCATTGTTTCAACACGTTGCTGTTTGTTCCCATTCGGGGAGAAAAATGGTTGAAATTTTAATTATACATTATTGCTTTTTTACCCCTTAGGCTGTATATATATTTTTTTTTAGCTATTTTTATCTTTTTTACACGATAATGATGCTGGAAATATATTTTAGTATTTTCTCCTAGGGACTTTTTCCCATTTGTAGTTTAAGGGTCAAATTCCAAAATCGATTTCCGTTACCCTTATTTTCCACTGTAGCTCATTGCAAAGTGAGATAGAGAATTTGGCAAATTTTTAATTCTGTTTCCATAATTAGGTGTTCAGTCTTTATGATCTTATATTGCCAGTGTCTGATCCCGAAAATGCAATTCAGTATTGAGTTGACTACAGGCAATCCCCGACTGTCCACTAGTTACAAATGGAGACTTATGGGGCGTGCTGGCACTTGTAGTTCCATGATCAACAGCAGATAGTGGATGTAGAATGACAAGTTCCAGCATGACACAACAGCACATGAGGTGAAAGCTTCTTAACAGGGGCACAGACAGCAAAACAAATGTAAAAACCCTTCCCTGCACTATCCAAAACTAAAAAAAACTTTTGTGCTGGAGTCACATATAATAAATATACCTGTTCCAACTTAAATACAAATTCAACTTAAGCACATACCTACAGTCCCTATCCCGTTCATAACCCAGGGACTGCCTTGATATTTTTTTTAAATGCAGTGTAAATCCCACCTAGCTGAGCTAAAGGCCTAAAAAAAATTAGCTGAAGTCTCCAGGGCATCTCATGTATAAGAGGGTCAAAGGAGATCATCTGATCACCACACACTTTTGGAGATTGTGTTGTCATTCAGACTTAAAGGGGCCGTTCACACGGCTTATTTCGGCGCGGATTGGCGCCGTACTGTGTGCAGGATTTGCGCTGCAGTATGACGCCAATCCGTCGCAGTAATTACGGTAATCCACCGTTCTTATAGAGAACAGTGGATTCCGTCGTCCTTACCGCTCGGCGAATCCGCCGGGCGGGGAGAAAGTGACATGCACATTATCCAGGCGCAGTATGCGCCGTGGATAATGCAAGTCTATGGGGTCGGCGAGCCGAGCCCCCGCCCCTTATTCAAGCCGGAATTGCGAGCGCAATCCGGCTCGCAATTCCGGCTTTAATAAGCCGTATGAACCGGGCCAAAGGGGGTATTTCCATCACAGTAAATGCTGATGACAGGGCCAAATACTGTAATATCAGCAATTTTCAAAATGCATGTTATTAAAAAATATGTATGTTTTACCTAATATAGGCCTTTTTTGCACCTTCAACTTGCTCGCTTGTCAAAAGTGTGTGCTTTCAGTGGTTACCAGTAATGCAGTGTTCAGAGACTGTCTAAGGATAAGTCTCTGTAGCCTGGTCGGACCAGAGGGAAGGGCAGTGCACGTGTGCAAAAATACAGGTCTCGGCTATACTGGACACAGGCAATGTCGCAATAATGCTGCATTACTGGCCACCACTAAGAGCACGGTGGTGGTTGGTAACCAGGGAGATGAGAGCAAGTTGAAGGTGCAAAAAGGCCTGTATTAGGTACAGCATACATATTGTTTTTTTTAATAAGATGCATTTTGAAATTTACTTATTTTGCAGTAATTGGCCCTTCCAGTAGCACTTGCTGCGATAGCAATACCCCTTTAAATGATTTCACAACAAAGCAAATCCCTTTCTGAGGCTGGCTCGTAGCTTGGGAGACTATGGAAGTTCCTAAAATAGCCAAGCACAGTCGCTCGGCTATATTCTGAACTTCCAAAGAAAAGAACAGGGAGAACAGCACAAGCGCACCCATGTCTGGGTTCTCAGAAAAGGGATTTTGCTTGGTATCAAAATGGGTTGTCTCACCATGCTGTTTCACAGAGCCCCTAGCAGTTTCAGATTCATGCTTCCTCACTCTACATGGTTAGGCTGTGGGTGGTTCGATAGCAGCGATTAGCATATCGGGTCCGTATTCACAGCTCTTCTAATTGCACTGACATGAGAGCATGATATGTAATCTATAGTGCAGAAAGCTTCAGAGCGCAAAGTAAACAACAAGAAGGAATTGCTCTCCTTTGTTTGTTAGAGATAACACATTCTGTTCTCAAGTTGCCAGCAGAGAGAGCAGGGGGATATGGAAGGGTAAGCACAGTAACCTGTGTGCACTCAGAGCAGATACAATCTTTCTCACCTCCTGTCAAGGTAACATCAAAAGAGGAATGTACTTGGCAAAAATCTTGATCTAATGTTCCCTGCATGTTGAAAGCTAATCTTTGTTGTGAGACAACCTCTTCAATTATATATGACCTATCCAAAGTATATGGATGGATTTCACTTTTGTGATCCTCAGCCATTGGATGAATGAAGGTCTTGTGATCCCTGCTCACCCATTACCTGCTATCACATCCTCTGTACATTTCATTGGAAAAGTGATTAAGCTTCCATGTGGTTGTTTCTACTGAAGTCTGTGTAAGACACAGTACAGACCAAGCACTACTATCTTGATACCGTATGTAACTTTCATAGACTTCAATGGACAATGCTGGAGGCAGTAATCAGCAATTGGGGTCTCCAAATACGAGGAATTCATATCATATTTAGTGAATTTGACATAATTGCTGAATTTGGGAATTCCCAAAAGGGGAATGCCCCTTTTAAAGTTTATTTGTAGAACTTCCGGTCAGCGTATCATGGATCTGTAGCAGGATTGCTATGCCATTAGCCGATGAGCCTTGCATACATCTCTCAATTGTCCCATAAAACTGATTCAAAGGGGGCCTGGTTTAGAAAATTTACCTTAAACTGCATCTCTTGATGTTTTGGGGACATTCCTGAGGGACTTAAAGAGAACCTGTCACATAGTTTTGCCCCCCTTGCTGAGGACAGCACAAGCTAGTGACAGACCTGCTGTTTCCAGCGCTGTGTCCCTTATTCTATAAGATGCTGGAGTTTGAGTATTTAATGCTCAAATCTGCAGTTTTCAGCCTGAAAAGAGTTTTCATGCCCCGCCCACCTGAGGCTAGCCCCGCCCACCTCAACTGATAAACCTATTTGAATACGTAGAAACATGTGAATAACTGTCAGTGGGCGGGGCTAGCCTTTGGTGGGCGGGGCAAACACCTGCTCATGAATAAGATTGGAGCATTAAATGCTCTAAAACTGCTGCATCTTACAGAATAAGGGACACAGTGCTGGAAACAGCAGGTCTGACACTAGCTTGTGCTGCCCTCAGCAAGGGGGGCAAAAACTATGTGAAAGGTTCTCTTTAAGTTATTCTTAGTGAGTGTTCACACGGCGCAATACGCCTTTATTAGCATTGTTGAAAGTATGTGAGTACTTTCAACCCGAGTCGGTTCCCTGCCTCCTACACTACCTATTTCTCTACGCTTAAACACCTGAAAGAAGTGACAGGTCACTTTTTTTACGGGCATACGTTACACGAAAAATACCGTATTTGCAGGGTGTATGTTGGCACAATTACGAGCCGATGTATGCCACGCAATTATGCCGTGTGCACATACCCTTAAAGAGACGCTACCATCCATTTTTTTTCTTTTTACATATTGACAAGCAGTATGTGACTATTATATGGAACTTTTTTTTTTTTTTTTTTTTAACTTGGGCTTTATATATTCTATATATAATGTATAATTTTTTAATTTTTTTTTTTTTTTTTAATTTCTACTTGATTGATGGGCCTCTCTGGTCGTCTCTTCTCTGAAAAGTGGAAATATTATCAGCAATCACCTGATAAATGGGAAGGAACTTCTCCCACCGTGTAGAGAAAGATTACCTTATTTTCCTTCCATGTATTGCTCATGGTCTAGACTTAGATATCTATGTGGAAAGAACAATAGAGCAATTGTCATTACTCATATTTGTAACGAGACAATGTAGCTGAAGTAAAGTGAAATTAGTCTGCCCTGCCATACAAAAGTTTTCTCTCAGCTAAAGATGGACAATATTTTGTAACTTTTTTTTTATTTTTTATAACTGTATCTTTATTAGAATTTTTTAATGGAAAACGTGGTACAGAAAAAGAGGAAAGGTCATGAATTATATACATTGGATCGACATAGCATTCCGATGACAGAGTGGTATAGGTCGACAATCCATGCCAGATCCTCGGCAAATACAACATAATCAGTAATGTTTTGAAAAGAAGGTTACATGCATTAAACTGTACATAGCAAATAGTATGGCAATAAAATACAACAACACAAGGGGCACAGGACTAGAGATACACAAGGGAAGGTGGAGGGGATGGAGGGGAGACGGAATCGTGGCACTGCAAGGAGCTTAGGACCATAACTGTGTCCAATAGGAGTTCCAGGGCTCCCAAACTGCATCATGGAGGTCAGGGTTGTCATGCAAGCAAGATGTAAGCCGCCTAATACGTTGAACTTCACATATCCGAGCCTGAAGGTCGTGCAAGGACGGTGGGAGGGTCTGCTTCCAGAAGGCCGAAATCAAGCAATTAGCGGCTGTAAGAATGTGGAGGAGCAATTTGGAAGCCTTTTTAGAGAGGCCTTTTGGCGGCACATTCAAGAGGAAAGTGGAGGGCTCAACTGGGATTTTGTCATTTTTAATTGCATAAGAGTCGCGAAATAAAGAAAAAAAAAAAAATCCCAAAAATTATTTAAATCAAAATTGTATTCCAGGACCATTGATGTTAATAAAAATACTCCTCTCTGATGGAAGTGTCCCTTTAAAAATATCCCACAAGTAGGGATATGAGAGGTATGACTCTTTTCCATTAGGCAAAAATAAAGAAGAATTCCGCTCACCTGTGGGCTCCGATGTAATTAAATCATACACAGTGTAAGGCCTCGTTCACACGGCTTATTCTGCCGCGTATTGGCGCCGTACTGCGCGCCGGATTTGCGCTTCAGTACGGCGCCAATCCGCGGCAGCAATTACGGTAATCCACTGCTCTCATTGAGAACAGTGGAATCCGTCGCTCCTCCCCGCTCGGCGAATCCGCCGCGGGGGGAGAAAGTGACATGCACATTATTTACGGTGCGGACAGCGCCGTAAACAATGCATTGTCTATGGGGCCGGGAGCGGCGCCACCGCCGCGCTCCGGCCCCGCCCCCGTCCGGCCCCTTATTCACAGCGGATTTGTGCGCTCAATACGGCGCACAAATCCGTCGGGAATAAGCCGTGTGAACACGGCCTAAGGTGCAGGGAAGAGACCTCAGACTACAGTGAGGAAATGAATGTGGTCCAAAAAAAAAGAAATTCCTCCAGCACCCTTTCATATAATTTTATAAATGTAAAAAACGCACTTTTATTTAGATCCTGATTAAAAAGTAAAAATAACACACATGATCTATGCGTTTCGAGACAACACAATGGGCCCTTAGTCGTGATCTACGGCCATGACTAAGGGCCCATTGTGCCGGTTCAAAACGCGTAGATCATTTGTGTTATTTTTACTTTTTAATCCGGATCTGAATAAAAGTGCGTTTTTTACATTTATAAAATTATATGAAAGAGTGCTGAAGGAATGACTCCTTTCCATGCATTATGTAGACCATGTCAGTGCCAGTACCAGACCCCATATGACAAGTACAATGAAGGCAGTAGGTTCTTAATTGTGATTGACTACCAGGAAGGCCTGATTGAAGACTCTCAAAAATTATGGCCATTTGAGAGATTGTGACTGACAGTGGTAGGTATCAGATGGCTACTTGATGTCTTAGCAGCTATAGTGACACAAAGGGTGAGAGATGAATTGGATGCAAGAGTATAGTCAAGTTTCACTTTTGGCTTAAAGGATGCTTATTGGGTTTTTTCACAGACTAGGTCGTCCACGTATAGATCTTGAAAGTAATAGTGTTGTGTTTCCTGAAGGCATCCTATCGAAGCACAAGGGTTCTACTTCTGCATTACTGTGTTACCTAATGTAGGTATTCTATTGTGCATGTCATTGTAGTCTGTATGTTCTTCATGAGCTCGGAGATTTGCTGGGCTCAGACACTCAATAATAGCGGATTGTATTTATTTCAACAACTCTTATGTTCCTTAACTCTCTGAACCTCAGTTCTGAACCAATGGGCTGTTTATGCCATTCGAAACCTTACAGAACACAACGAGAAGAATCAGGAGCTGATCGCTAGTATGGAGCGTCAAGGCCTGGCCGACACCTCACTACTTGAAAGTATGGGGTTGCGTGTGGAGGAACGAAATGGAAAACTGCTTCTGAAATCTGTCAAGAAACAGTGAATGGTAGGAAAAGGGAATTTGGCCGAATATATTGGGTACACGTGTACAGAGGAATGTGCCACTAAAACTGGTCCTCGAGATGATCAAATTTGTGTTGCTGCATAACGTTCAGATTATTTCCAAGTCTTGGGTAGCTCAATAAAAAAAAATCTGCTGGGTTTTCTGTACTGAGTACACTCATGCCCATAGGCTGTGTTGGGTTTTGTATCTTAGTCCCGTTCAAGTGAATGCAGCTCCAAACACAGACCGTGAACAAAAGTGGTGCTGTATCAAGAAGACCAAATCTTCCAGGACACCTAAAGGTTGAACAGTGTTTCCTATGTTAATTCTCCACCTAAATTGTAATACCTGATGGCAAAGGAGGCAAAACGCACTTCAACGAGATTAAGGTTTGGGCTTTTGGGATGTAATGTTGCACATAAGTGAATAAAAATCTGACGATTTCCCAAAATGGAGTGCTGTGTGTTGTCGTCTTTGATGCCTTTCGTAGGGCTTTGGCTAAGACCCTCTGAGACCTGCGCCTTTGGTTCAACTATGAAGCAGTTTTTTTATTTGTCAAAAAACAATATGGTTTCTCCTGAATTTTTAGAGAACAAATATCTTTCTGGCTGTTTTACGGCAACACTGTAGGTTTGCACCATGGATCTTCCTCATGCATGGTGATCAGCATAGTCACTGGGAACTTGTCCAGGACACTTCTACACATTCAGTCATGCCAAAGGAAGTGCGGGGAGGTGAATACCCGACAGACATCTTTGACTCCAGTTGTCTATGTGAATGGATAGAATCATGAAAAAAATCTAAATATTCTTTACTTTTGCTGTTAAAGGTGAGCTCCCATCTCACATCCCATCTTAGAGCTCAATATCTCTGGATCAGGCCCCCGAAAGTCTCCATACAGAACGAAGAGTCGGTCACACATGCACACAACTCTCCATTCTGCTCTACAGGAGTTCTAAGGAACCAGAGGTGGGACCCGTACCACTCGCCATCTTATGGCATTTCCAAAGTGTGAGGTGGGAACACCCCTTTAAATGACAATGGCTGATACCACCATAAATTTTACATATCTTATTTGTACCATGGCATCTAACGATTGATCAGTTCCTCATCGGATACAGAATAACATCTTTCTTTCTGCCCATAATTTGTGGGTGGTCTAGATTCTGAATGGACACCTCTATTGTTTATCTGGCGCCTAAAGTGGGCATGCGAGAGGCTGTCTTTTACATTATGTGAAAGGCATGTGCCTAGGAAGGGTTGGCACCAGGAGGCACTATGGGAAGAAAAGGTGACAGAGGCAGCATGCTAGGCAATGTTCTGCGGGAAAACTTGGGTCCTGGCAGCATGTGGATGTTACTGTGACATGTACTGCCTAACTAGACATTGACAGACTGATTACACACACCCTCCATGGCAGTGGGGTTCCCTAATTGCTGAGGCCTCTTTTAGGCGGATAATGTCCCCACTGCTCTAAAGAATGGTCTGAGCAACAGGACAAAGAGCTCAAGGTGTTGACTAGGCCTCCAGATCTCAGTCTGATGTGGGATCTGATCTATATAGGCTGCAACTTACAGGATTTAAAGGCTCTGCTGCTAATGTCTTAGTGCCAGATAACAGAGAACACCTAGAGAGGTCTTGTGGAGTCCATTTTTCGACAGGTCAGAGGTGTTTTGATACACTAGACAAATAATACTAGCCTAAAAAAAAATAAAAAGGCTCTTAATGTAATTGTATGAACGGGTGTTTTAGGATAAAGGAAGTGCTTAATCCACCCCTTAGTGCAAATGGACCTACCTGTATGACCAAACTGTGCTAAGAGGGTATGGAACGTGCTCACTTGCTGAGCCCGCTCCATACACAGCAGATGCCAGCTGAGAGATAAGTGACATGTCAATTACTTGTGGCGAATACGCGCCGCAAGTAATGCATGTCTATGGGCCCCCTTCCCGCCACGTGAGTACACACGTATTAGCGCAACTCCCAAATCACCCAGCGTAATTGTGGCCATACTGTACGCGCCGCAATTACGCCATGTGAACCTAGCCTAAGGCAGTGATGGCGAACCTTTTTGAGACCGAGTGCTGAAACTGCGACCTAAAAATACCTTAGGTACCGCAAAGTGCCGCCGCTGACTGCACGAAGCAGAGAGGTGACGTGGGAAGGCGGTCCGCACAACAACTAATACGAGGGATGTGGCGGCCGCTTAGCCCATCCCTCTGCCATATTTCCACTATACAGTGAACATATTGTGGTAGATAGCAGTGTACACAGGTGCTCAGCAGGCAGTTATCTGAATAATACCACAACACCATGACCACATACCACCACCACCACTTAGTGACTGAATAAGACCGCCACGTATCACCACCACAAAGTGACTGAATACTACCGCCACACAATGACCTTATATCACACCCACATAGTGACTGAATAATACCGCAACGTATCACCACCACAAAGTGACTGAATAAGACCGCCACATCATTACTGAATTTAATACATTACACTTTGCACACATATAAGAGATTACATTTCAGGCACATTTAGTGACTCACATGTGACATTTCTTCAATGAGTCGTTCACTTTCCCTTTTCTTCTCCATCCGGTTCACACCTTTATGCTGATTTCTCCCGACCAACACTCTTCCCTGCAGATTTAGACACAAATACCTTAGAATCCTCACTTTTCCAGCAACTCCTTACTTATAGATATATAAGTCCCCTAAGTTAGGTAGGTGTATAGGTCCCCTCAATTAGGCAGGTATATAGATATGTCTCCTCAGGCAAGCAGGTATATAGATATAGGTCCCCTCAGACAGATAGATATATAGATATAGGTCCCCACAGGCAGTAGATAGATGGCTCCCCACAGGCAGTATACAGGCAGATAGCTCCCCACAGGCAGTATACAGACAGATAGCTCCCCACAGGCAGTATATATATTCCACAAATAAAATAATAACAGTAATACTCACCTCCGTCCCAGCACGCTCCTCTTCTGTCCTCTTCTTTCCCAGCGCGGGAGGCTCCTCCATCAGCTCCTCGGACGCACAGCCTATGACAGGCTATGCGCCCGAGGACAGGCAGCATCGCGATGATGTAACGACATTGCGTCGCTGCCCAGCCGAGCACATGGGGCCGATGCGGACCCTCAGCACTGAGGGTCCACAGCGGATCCCGACTCCTGCTGTGTTAGGCCTGGGGCTGCCAAAGGCCCCAGGTCCGACACTGTGACGCAGACGCCGAGCCCTACCGGCACAGTGTCCGGGTGACAGTGCAGGAACCCAGCGAGTGGCCAGCCTGGCATGCGTGCCAGCAGAGATGGCCCTGAGTGCCACAGGTTCGCCTACGCTGGCCTAAGGCAACCAAGTATAGTATACAATGGGAAAAAATATTAAAATTAGAAAAAACTTTTTCGATTTACTATATAAAAAAATAAACATACGGTATCTCATCGCCTAATCCATAAAATCCAAACTTACACATCATATTATTCATTCCGCCTCGAACGTTGTAAAAAAATTTTAAAAAGCGCCACAATTGTGAAGGTTTTTTTTTTGTCATCCCTCCTTCCAAAAGAAATGGAATTCAAAAGTATTAAAAGGTTGCACCTTCTTTAAAGTTGTAACATTTCATAAAAGCTAGACCTCGCCTCACAAAAACAAACCATCACCCAGCTCTAACAGAGGAAAAATTAAAAAAAAAAGCTATTGGTCTCAAAATATTGATGAAATTTGTAAAAAAAAAAATTATATATTCACTGCTCACACAAAGTTAGGGATATTTGACTTTTGGTGGAAATTTCAGGATGAACATAAAATTTCTTGACATTTTTTTTTTAATTAACTAAATAGGCCCATTTCTTTGCTTTAGATGCACATGTCCAACCGCTCAATGTTTCAGGACTTTTTGCACAAGTTGCTGATCTCTAACAATGAGCTTAATGGCAAACAGGTGTTTGATCCCTGAATCACCCAATACATATAGGGGATCAAGTTGAATTGGGACTTAAACATCGCTCCTCATCCTGCTGTTCACATTGTGACATCATGAGACCAAGATAACGCCTTAGAATTGATCAACAGTACCTCGCCATTGCCAGGCTTCAAGAAGGATGCTCTCAGACGGAAGTGGCTACTGGGCTTAGAGTGTTACAAAGTGTCATCAGCAGGTTGTATCAGAGATAGAGAGACTGGAAGAGTCATAGAAAGGCAAAGAAGTGGACTTTCTATGGCTCCATCGCACACTGATGACCGCTTTATTGTAAGCAATGTCCTGCGGAACCGGATGATGAATGCCACACAAGGAGCGAGAAAAGATTCACACAATATTAAAATGTGTTGAGAATTTAGCGTTCTGTAGACAAAGCTGAGGTTTCAATGATGCAAAATTAACTAAAATCACAATAAAAATAGGCGTCTAATGGAGATCACATTTCCTAATGCTGAAGAGAGTAAGAAAATGGAGAAAAACAGGCAAACATACCAATAGTGAAATCTTACATTTTTTCAATGCAGCAGACCTGCCCCATCTTGTTTAGCCTCATTATAGTAAAGTGATGAGCTATATCTCCTTAAGGCAATATGTATTGGGTTACTGAGATAAAAATGATGCTGTCTTCAAAGATCTATGCAAATGGGATTATACAATCAAAAATACGGCCCAGCACTTCAGCAGCAGATTATATGGCTCTGTTTGGAATGATTTACTAAATGTTAGTCCGAATGGGAACTGAGGCTCTATAACTGAAAAACAGGAGAATTACACCGAGAAAAATAAAAATTACAGACGTTCAGTCATCGATCGAGGTAGAAAACCTATTAAAAAAAAAAATCTTACATTTCCCTAAAATCTTGTTGGAGAGCTGTGTAAATCGACCCCTAAGAGAACCCCATGAACAACCTAGAACCAATGGAACATGCATTTTTTTCAATGAGAATACAGTATATGGTGCAGTTCACAATGTGCATCACATGGACGAAATGTGACATCACTTACCTTGTTTCCCCGAAAATAAGACAGTGTCTTATATTAATTTTTGCTCCTAAAGACGAGCTAAGACTTATTTTTAGGGGAGGTCTTATTCCTCCATGAACAAGAATTCACATTTATTGTTGAACAAAAAAATCCACATGTATTAATATACTGTAGTGACTTCATCACAAACATCAGCAGAAGCAGCCAGACTCTGAATTGCATAAAAAAATGCATTAGGTCTTATATTCAGGGGATGTCTTATTTTCGGGGAAACAGGGTATTTAGCCGTCTTCTGCATCTTTTCAAGATGGAAAATGGACTCGGAGCCAGGGATGCTGATTAGGCGTATTGAATGGTAACAAAATCCTTGTTGAAGAAAAAGAAAAACTTTTTAAAGCTTAACTTGTATTTTCCTTCTTTGTTATAGTCTATATTACAATTCAGGTATAGATATTGGAGTGTTGTATGGACATTTGTATGCCTAGAATTTCTACAGTGTATTTTTCCGACCCAAAAAATACGCCAGGCACAATTTATCTTGTGTGACGCTTTCTGTTTTGTTACTTTTTTTTTTCCTACCAAATCAATTAAGGTGTTAATAGTTTTTAAAACCTCAATTTTTTTTTCTTCTTTTGTTAGTCTATGTTTCCATTTTAGGAATGGACATTGGAATATGGCTTTCTACAATTTATTTTTCCATGCAAAAATTACAACGTGCACAACTTCTCTTTCATAATTTTTTATGTTTTTGTTCTTTTTCCCTACAATTTTAATTAAGGTGTTAATACTTTTTTAAAACCTCACTTTTTTCTTCTTTTATTAGTCTCTTTCAATTTCAGGTATGCACATTGGAATGTGATATGGACATCAGTATGCCTCTGATTTCTACGGTGTATTTTTCCAACCATAAAACTACACCTTGTATAATTTATCATGCAAAGTTTTTCTTTCTTACCATATCAATTAAGGTGTTAATATGTTTTTTAAAACCTGACTTTTTTCTTCTTTTATTACAGTCTATGTTTCCATTTCAGGAATGGACATTGGAATATGTCTTTCTACAATTTAATTTTCCATGCAAAAGTTACACCGTTCACAATTTCTCTTTCGCAATTTTTCACGTTTTTGTTCTTTTCCCTACTATTTTAATCAAGGTGTTAATACTTTTGAAAAACTTGACTCTTTTTTTTTTTTTTTTTCTTCTTATTACAGTCTGCTTCCATTTCAGTTATGAACATTGGAATGTGGTATGGACATCAGTATGCCTTCAATTCCTACGGTGTATTTTTCCAACCAATTTCTGCGGCTTATTTTTCCAATTGTATAATTTATCGTGCAAAGTTTTTCCTATTTTCTTTCTTACCAAATCAATTAAGTTGTTAATACGTTTTTAAAACCTGTCTTTTTTTCTTTTTTATTACAGTCTATCTTTCAATGTAATGTATGAACATTGGAATGTAGTATGGACATCATTATGCCTCTGATCTATACGGTGTATTTTTCCAACCATAACATTACACCCTTGTATATTTATGGTGCAAAGTTTTACCTGGTTTTTTTTTCTTATCATATCAATTAAGGTGTTAATATTTTTTTAAAACTTTAATTTTTTCTTCTTTTATTACAGTCAGTGTTTAAATTTCAGCTATGAACATTGGAATGTGGTATGGACATCAGTATGCCTCCAATTTCTGCAGTGTATTTTTCCAACCAATTTCTGCAGTGTATTTTTACAATTGCAGAATTTATCGTGCAAAGTTTTTCCTTTTTCTTACCACATCAATTAAGGTGTTAATACTTTTTTTTTTTTAAACCTGACTTTTTTAATTCTTTTATTACAGTCTATGTTTCCATTTCAGGTATGGACATTGGAATGTGGATATTAGATTGAGGACCTGTTCTTCAGGGTCTCCTGACTCTCTGCATGAGTTCAAGCTTAAATTGAAGTTTCTTTTTGGAATGGAATCGGCCATAAGTCTTTTTCCCCGAAAAGCAATTCTAGGCCCCTGCTCGGTCGCTGAAGTGCTAGTTTCTCACTGTGATTAATTCTGCAAGTCCCTTTTCATTCTTGCGACCTTCCCAAAACATTGACAAAACTCATTTCCAGATCATTAATTCAAGAGACACTGGAGTACGGAGTCCCTCCCCACTTCATTTTTGATATTGTTTGTGAACCCAGGCTGTATGGAATGTAACACTGAATAAAAAGATTGGAGGGGTGGGGGGTGCATTCAACAAATTCTTCACATCTTTTGGGGATTGGGTTGGGAATTAAACATGTATTGTACACTCTGTTTGTAATGTATCTGCAAATCTTCTCGTTAACTAACAAGTTTGTATAATCTTCCCTCGTCTTACGAGAGACATATGGAGAATGTGTCATAAGTCCGTTTTTAAATTTTTTTCTATTTTCAATTGAGAATCGTAACATTTACACAGTTGTCATCAGTGATTTTCTTGATTTGAACAAGATAAATATTTTCGACTTCAAACCTTCCAACGACCAGATAGAAATGCAAAAAATTTCTTTGTTGTATGCCGCTTTTTTTTTTTTTATTATTTATTTTTTTTATTTTACATCTGATTTCAAGTAATGATTTTTTGGGGGAGTAGAATTATGATCAAGCAAAATTAATTTATTACATTTTTAATGCTATAGTTGTGACTTATAGTCTTCATTTACATAGACATTATGGACCCTACATTCCCCAGACACTTAATGTGCTTGTCCTATTGTTGACATTTGCCACTTCTGATTACATTTACCTGGAACCAGTTCTTGTTTGCATTTCCAATCGCTAAACTTTGTCACATCTCTGAGTGAGTGAGTAATGTAATCTACAGGTTTATGCGAGTTCAGAGGTATGGGGAGCTCAGGGGCGTAACTATAACTCCCAGAGCCCTTCAGCAAAATGGGATGTGCCCAACTACCCAAAGACCGCATAAGTCACAATAATAAAAAAAAATAAAACGCTGTATATCACAAAACCCACATAGTAGTGCTAGATAGCAGAAAGGTGGGGGGTTTTTTTGTTTTGTTTTTTTGCTATAAAAAGACTGTCCCCAACATCTTTCCCCTAGTTACAAACGGAGACTTATGGGGCACGCTGGCACTTGTAGTTCCATGTTCCACAGCAGATAGTAGTTGTGGAACGACAAGTTCCAACATGCCACAGCAGCACATGAAAGCTTTTTTTTTTTTGCTATAAAAAGAGACAATGCTGGCCTCTTCACCTTCTGGACCCCATACATAAGCTGATTTATTGGTATAGTTCCCTTTTGTCTCTAAATTGTTCCCTGATGAGCCTCTGTATCTTTTAGGGGAGGCGAAACACGTTGGTTCTTTGTGATATATGTTTGTTTTTTCCTTTAGCACCTTTCACATCACGCTTAATTGTTTTTTGTATGTCTGTATAGGGAATATTATGTTTTTCTTTAGTAGCCTGTGTAGGTATTCTAGATAGGTTTTTCTAGGGACTTATAGCTAGGTTCCTGGTGGGGACGCTCTTGTCAGGGCGGGTTCTCCTCCATTTTGTTAGGTAGCACTCTTAGGGTAGGGGTTATTTTTGTAGGGTCTCTTAGGCTCCGTTTGTATATTATATATATTTTATATTTTGATATTATTAAAAGTTAAGTTTTATCTGGTCCTAGATATTGTACTTTTTCTGTGGTTTTGTTTATATACAGGGCTCAGTAAGCTCCGTATATACACATTAGCGGGAACCTTCCGGGGCGCAGGCAGGGACTCAGTAACTGCATGAGCTGCTGTTATCTAACAGACCCAGATCAGCCCCAGCTACAAGGAAATTTTTTATACAAAACTTTTTATACAAAAGTTATACAAAAATGCCTCCCCCAAAACGTCTTTTTCTGACCTTATGGGGGCACAATATCTAATTTTTTTATAATTTTTTTAAAATAAAACACGAAAAATTCTTTTAGACCTCAAACTTTTTATCACCTATCTATAAGTGTCCAAGATGGAAAAGTGACACAACTACTTACTTATTTTAACACCCCTTTTTGCTGTTAAAAAATAAATAAATAAATGTGAAAAAAATATATTTTTTTAATTATTATTTTCTCTCGTGTTGCAAAAGAAAAAATTCTAATGAAAAAAAGGACCTAAAATGAAAGCCTAGCGTATCACAGCAAAGCGTCGAAAAAATTAATAGAACAACCAAGTGCAAAATAGCATTCAAACCCAGATGTACTAAGCTAAAGGAAAATGCAACTGATCAGGACGGGCGAGGTGGAGGGAAGGACCTGGTCAGGAGCTGTGGTTAAAGGGGTATCCCGAGAGTTCAAAAAGCTTGTTGGCGTGATAAAAAAAAATTGAAGGTAAGAAACATACTCCCCTCCTGGAGGCTCCCGTTACGTCCCGGTGGCCGTCCCGTTCATCATTCACTTGACAGGTGCAGCCAATCACAGGCCACAACATTATATGCACATGACCGCTGTGGCCTGTAATTGGCCGCAACAGTCACGTGATGATGAACGTTCACTACTACAGACAGACAAACAGACAGGCCGCCGGCACGGAACGGGAGCGTCCGGTAGGCAAGCATGATTCTTTACTACTTTGCCCTGATGGACCAACAAGCTTTTTGACCTCCTGGAACACCCTTTTAAGCTTACTTAGTGATAGTGTGGTTGCTATGGACTGACCTGCTGACAGTGAAAGCCTGTTAAAGGGGTTGTCTCACTACATTGATTCGTCCCATTTTCTTGGTTTCATTTTGAATTTAGGGGCGTGTTTACTGGTTTCTACTAGGCTGCAGTAGAAGCCAGGTCTGTAGCTATAGCAACCAGTGCTGGCAGCCTATCATGAGAGATCGAACAGGTCTGTAGCTATAGCAACCAGTGCTGGCAGCCTATCATGAGAGATTTAACAGGTCTGTAGCTATAGCAACCATCACTGACAGCCTATCAGGATAGATCAAACAGGTCTGTAGCTATAGCGACCGGTGCTGGCAGCCTGTCATGAGGGATCAAACAGGTCTGTAGCTATAGCGACCAGCACTGGCAGCCTATCAGGATAGATCAAACAGGTCTGTAGCTATAGCGACCAGTGCTGGCAGCCTATCATGAGGGATCAAACAGGTCTGTAACTATAGTTCCTGAGCAGCTGATGCAGCCCATACAAGAGGGGATATCTAGGAATAGGTAGGACACTGTTAATGGGCATATATTGCAAAGTGACTTGTTTCTGCACGATCTTTAACATAAAAAGCAGCAAGCCTTTTAGCGAGACAACCCCTTTAAGTTAGATTGTTAGGCAACAATTCCTTAGCAACTAGTTCAGTAAAGTTACAAGACACACAGGCTTGGTAGTGATTAAAGCAGATTTTTTGGTTATGGAGGGGCAGAGTTGAGGCAGTCTGACATGTTTTAGTCAAATCCGATTTATGTGATTAAGGGGCCGTTCACACAGCATTATTTACTTACATTTGTGGTATCCATCAAGGTATTGTAAGAAAAGGTACCCCGACAGGTACCGCAACGTAGCCGCCGCCGCGCTGCTTACAGGTCAAACGTCCTATGTGGACTATGTTTGCTTTACTTCCCAGCGATATATACTTTGCTGGACTCAGAAGTCTATTCTACCGAGCTATTGAGTCTACCGCAGGGAAATAGAATACGCATAGTCCACTTAGAACTACGGTTGTTCTATTAATCTCAATGGGCCTACAATGGCTACGTCGCTGTATTCGTCACGCTACCTTTCCTCATGATACCCTGACGGTAGGCAAATAACACCGTGTGAACAACCCCTTTATCACATAAATCTGGGACATGTCATAATATGATTAAGGGCTTTATGCCTGAAACGCGTTAGCGGTCCTTCTATGTCGTGATGTGCTGCATTTTTTCAGCCCTTTATCAATAAAGGAAGACTTTGATTTTAAAGATTGCTGGATCATCAAGTCACTTACCATATACAGCCAGTTCCCGAATTATGATTGGAATAGGGACTGTAGGTTTGTTCTTAAGTTGAATTTGTGTGTAAGTCAGAACAGGTATATTTATTACAGGTAACTCCAGCACAAAAGGTCTTTTTAGTTTCAGAGAGTGCAGGGAAGGGTTTTTACATGTGTTTTGCTGTCTGTGCCCCTGTTAAGAAGATTTCACCTCATGTGCAGCTGTGGCATGCTGGAACTTGTCGTTCCACAGCTCCTCTCTGCTGTGGAAAATGGAACTTCAAGTGCCAGCATGCCCCATAAACCTAGTTTGTAACTAGGGGACAGATGTAAGTCGGGGACTGCCTTTACGCTGTCTTCAGTTGCCTTCTGCATGCATCTGTGCAGTCTGTCACGTTGTGAGCTGGCAAATTTCACTTTTTTTTTTTTTTTTTTGTATGCAACATGTCAGGCTACCCTCCGCTACACCCCTGGATCCATCAGGCTACTTTTCCTAACAATACCCCAACGGATATCTCGAACACAATGTGAGCAAAGTGTGCGCCAATTTTAGAAATGGTGATCCCAAAAAATTAAAAAATTGTATAACACATTGCAATGGTACTTTGCATACGCAGCACTAGCCAGATGTGTTACATTTTATATTCTTGACACAGTTATGACGTGACCCGTCGTGAAAAGACTGGAGGGAAGTTTTATTTCCTGAGCCCCCTTTCCCCTTCTCATATAAAGTTTCTAAATTTTCAAAAATTGTGTAATACTTTTCATACTCTGGGCGTAGCTGCAGGGGGTGCAGCGGTAGCAGTCGCTACTGGGCCCTGCAACCTAAGGGGGCCCAAAGGCCATTCTGTCACATAAGAAGACTGGCACATGGTAGCTGGGGGCCCCCATTTTACTTTTTGCACTGGGGACCAAGAGCTAGAAGTGACACCTCTGTACTCAGCAGCAACCAGATGTAAGTTTTTTCATGTTATTTTCTTGACCTAGTTAAGCAACAACATGTAGTGAAAAGTCTGTAGGGACCTTTTATTTCCCAAGCCCCCTTTCCTTTTTTTTTCTAATGTGTCCCCCCAGCGATGGAATATTCTACTACATATATATCGGTGCAGAACAGATGAATAGGGACCATTTCCTCATAGAATAGAAAGGAAGAAAGTTCTCTAAACGAAAAAAAAACGCCGCTCTTTCACAGTGAAAACACGCTGATTACTGTATTGTGAGGGGCTTTAGATTCTCTCGGGTTAATCCTCTAGAACACAACAGCCCCACTGTCCTCCATGCAATAGAGTCCAGGCCTTCAATGCTTGTTTTACATGCAGGGGGGGATTAATACTTTGCCCCAATCAGCCATAAAAAGGAGGCCGCATAGAAGGAAAGCAGCCCGATCAACAACTTCTCATTGCTACCAAATTGTCCTTCAGCCATGGGGAGAACCAAGTCCCCACCAACACAGCTGGGCCGGTGCGGTGGCATCTGTGTAACATGAGTGGCAAAGTCACTTCAGTTCTATACATTGCCCACCGTGTCTGTAAGTGTCCCTAGGCTACTAGGCTATGTCTACACGGCTAATGGTAACATGGCGTTGAAAATTTCGACGGTATATTAACATCGCCGTGCCGCGGAATTTGACGCAGGTTTGAGCAAAAAAAATTCTGATTTTCTTGTACATTGAAGTGTACTGGAATATGAGGGAACATAGACGTTCTATATTCCAGCGGAGGTCGGAGGTTTAGAAATCCGGCAATAGAAAATCCGTGCTGTGTAAACTACAGCTCGGATTTTTTGTTGCGGTCTATGGGACACTGGTTAGGCTATGTTCACACGGCTTATTTTGGGGCGCAATCCGCCATGTATTGCGCTTTAAACATGGCAAAATGCGCGCCGCAATTACGGTAATCCATAGCTTTCATAAAGAACTATGGATCACGTGGCGTCCCCCTGCGCATACAATACGATTATGTCAATTGTTCGCAGCGATTACGTGCCACAAACAATGCATGTCAATGGGGCCGGCGGTCTATACGCCACCCCCTCCCCCCCCCTCCCCCCCTCCTGTGTTTTGGGAATAGACACTGATCAGCGCGACTCCCAGAACACACGGTGTATTGCGGCGCGTACTGTATGCACGCAAGGAACCTGTGGTTCCGAAACGCGTCAGCGTTTATCGTGCATTTACATTAACCTTGTACCTTTTTAAAGATCCACATATATTTTTTAATGAGTTGAAATAAAATATTTTTCTCTTACATATGAGCTGGTGTTCACCTTAACCCTTACTTTGTTTGCAAGTAATGTCAGCTTGATTTCCCTGCATGTTCAGCAGCATCTGGTGAACCGCCCAAGAAATAAGGAGTTTTTCCATGCTTCTACATACAATGAAACAGAGCCCATGAGTGGGCTCTGTTTCAACCTGGCACTGTTTACCAGGGCCGGACTGGGACTCAAAAGCAGCCCTGGCACAAAGGTCCCACCAGCCCACATAGGCGGACGGGCAGGCACCAAGGGAGGTATGTGGGCGGGCAGGCATGCAACAACGGAGGTACGTAGCCAGGCAGGTACCAAGGGAGGTACATACACAGACGGGCAGGCACCAAGGGAGGTACATACACAGACGGGCAGGCACCAAAGGAGATACAAAGGCATTCGGGCGGGCACCAAGGGACGTACGTAGGCAGGTGGGCACCAAAGGAGATACGAAGGCATTCGGGCGGGCACCAAGGGAGGTACGTGGCGGGCGTGCAGGCACCAAGGGAGGTACGTGGCGGGCGAGCAGGCACCAAGGGAGGTACGCGGCGGGCGGGCAGGCACCAAGGGAGGTACGTGGCGGGCGGGCAGGCACCAAGGGAGGTACTTGGCGGGTGAGCAGGCACCAAGGGAGGTACGTGGCGGGCGGGCAGGCACCAAGGGAGGTACGTGGCGGGGGAGCAGGCACCAAGGGAGGTACGTGGCGGGCGAGCAGGCACCAAGGGAGGTACGTGGCGGGCGAGCAGGAAACCAAGGGAGGTACGCGGCGGGGCGGGCAGGCACCAAGGGAGGTAGCGGCGGGCGGGCAGGCACCAAGGGAGGGTACGTGGCGGGGGAGCAGGCCCCAAGGGAGGTATGTGGCGGGCAAGCAGGCACCAAGGGAGGTACGTGGCGGGCGGGCAGGCACCAAGGGAGGTACGTGTGGCGGGAGGGCAGGCACCAAGGGGGGTTTACGTGGCGGGCGGGCAGGCACCAAGGGAGTTACGTGGCGGGCGGGCAGGCACCAAGGGAGGTACGTGGCGGGCGGGCAGGCACCAAGGGAGGTACGTGGCGGGCGGGCAGGCACCAAGGGAGGTACGCGGCGGGCGGGCAGGCACCAAGGGAGGTACGCGGCGGTGCGGGCAGGCACCAAGGGAGGTACGTAGGAGAACAAGGCCCAAGAGGGGTTTGGGAAACTATGTACCTACTTCCCTTGGCCTTTGCCTCCCTACTACCAGGCTGACAAGTAGCAAGGGACCAATCAGTGAAGTTACCATGTACTTACTATTACGTAGAACCCTGCAGGAGCAGAGCCGGCTTCTTGGAGAGGGGCGTTCAGCAGGGGCTGCAGGAAAAAGGGGAGGTGGAGCCAGTGAACGTCTCTATTGCTCACTGTGTGAGCTAGCGGCCTCCACTGTCCCCCTCCCTGCGTGTACGACTGCACGTTGTCCTGCCCCGCCTCCTCACATGTGACCATGACATCACACACTGTCACACAGCCTGGCCACCCAGCACAGACTAACTACGGCCCCGCAAGCGGCCAGCAAGTACTGTAAAAGATGTGTCACAGGGCAGGCTGCGCCTGCGACCACTACATGTGGCCGCCGGCCGCAACTTAGCCAGGATGCTCCGCAGCGGCCGCCAGACTCATAGATGTCTCATGTCTGTGTGCCCACATGCAGGCAACTCCGGCCGCTCACTGCCCGCCTCTAGACCTGGCTGTTACTTGCTGGGGGGCTGCCTGCGGAGCATCCTGGCTCCAGTTGCGGCCGGCGGCCACATGTAGTGGCCACAGGCGCAGCCCCCCCCTGTGACACAATCTTTTACAGTAATGCTGGCCGCTTTCGGAGCGTCCCGGCTCAAACTGTGGTCCCGGCGGGCCCGGGCCCCCTTTCAGTGGCCGCCAGCCGGAATCGCTACCGCATATTTCATAGATCAACAATTGCCAGCCCACGGCGTTGGGACTGCCTAGCGGCCCGTCGCGGTGCTTCCCTCCGCGGCGGCTGAGCAAATGCCAGGTGCGTAAAGTTAGGGCGGCCCACATGTGTCCCAGCTCCCCGGCCCGCCGGGCATGTGCCCGGTCGGGCAGATTCTCAGTCTGGGCCTGCTATTTACCCTTTTTTTCTTTTGGAATATGGGACTTTGTGGTTGTCTTACCATGCTGTTTCAGATCCAAAAGTACATTCAGATTAATGCATGCTGTCTCTTCCTCGTCTGGCTGTGGGTGGTTCTATAGCAGTGATTAGCATATCAGCTCAGCAGTCAGAGCTCTTCTAATAGCACTGACATGAGAGCAGGAGATTACAGAGCTCAAAGTAAGCATAGGAGACTAATTACGCACTGTTCTCAAGCTGCAGGTAGTCTGACTTGTGGTGATATCATCCCTGCTATCAGATAAGACAGAGCAGAGAGAAGGCGAGAGCAGGATGGTAACCTGGAGAAACCTGCGTGCACTCAGAGCTGATAAATTCTTATCTCCTCAGCAAACCCAAAGAAAGAAGCAATATATTTTGAAAAACCCTTCAATTACCTGTCCTTACATGTTTAAAGCTTATCTTTGTAGTGAGACAACCGCTTTAATGTTGTGAATAACACTCTCACAATGTGTAGAGATAGTCCTTCTGAATATAGTATTATATATATATATATATATATATATATATATATATATTATATATATATATAATCCCTTTTTGCTGCACTGGATAATGTACTAACCTCTAACCCAAAAAATAGATTGGAGGAAATAATCACACCAGAAGAAACCAAAACAAAAACCACATGTGCACCGGACTACAACAATAGAAATTGTAACAGATAGTAGGCAATAATGAAAAAAACTTTTATTGCACAAAAAGATACAAAAATGCCAATACAATTTAAATCGGTCAAACAGTTTGACCATTTGACCTTAAGCTACTCTTTAAGATGGCTTAAAAGAGTTGTCTCACAAGGCTTTTTCACGGAGCCACAGCCAGCTACAGGCTCTCTCTTCCTGTTCAGGCTGTTCTACAGCTTCAGGCTACCACTTCCTGTTCAGGCTGTGGGCTGTTCTACAGCTTCAGGCTCCCACTTCCTGTGCAGGCTGTGGGCGGTTCTACAGCTTCCGGCTCCCACTTCCTGTTCAGGCTGTGGGCGGTTCTACAGATTCAGGCTCCTACTTCCTGTTCAGGCTGTGGGCGGTTCTACAGCTTCCGACTCCCACTTCCTGTTCAGGCTGTGGGCGGTTCTACAGCTTCAGGCTCCCTCTTCCTGTTCAGGATGTGGGTGGTTCTACAGCTTCAGGCCCCCACATCCTGTTCAGGACGTGGGCGGTTCTACAGCTTCAGGCTCCCTCTTCCTGTTCAGGCTGTGGGCAGGTCTACAGCAGTGACTGACATTTCAGCTCTGCTATTCCTAGCTGAACCTGTTACACAGACATTGCTAACAGAATAGTGTAAACAGTAAGGCAGAAGGCTACATTGCTCTAGGGGGTTAAGATTGTCAGTAACATAGATAAACAAACTACTGTTCTGCTGATAAGACACAGCAGGGAGTTACCTCACCATTGTCAGACAGGGAAGCCAGTGCAAGGAGAGCAAAGAGAGGTGGTAAGTAAACTATGGAAGCTTGTATACACACGCAGGAGATAAGAACTGCTGTATGTTTGAAACCAAGCAAAATTGGAAGACCAATGTATTTAGTAATAGTCTTTATTTACCTTTTGCCTACATGTTTAAAACTAATCATTTTAATGAAAAAAAAAACACATTTAAGAATGGTGATGGTGTTTAGGTGGACGGGAGTCAGGGCAAGGAAAAAAATGGCCGAAATTCTCGAGTTCTGGCTAGACATGGAAGATAAATTAAGGACACCTCAGGTCCTCTTAACTCCTTAACGACCGCCCACCATCTTTTGACGTTGGGCATTTCAGGTAGTTAGTCTGGCAGCGACGTCTTTTGTCGACAGAGCCCGTGTGATCAGATGCACAGTCAGCCCCTGGGGACCCAGAGTAGCTGGGCTGTCTGTGTAACAAACGCCAGGGCAGACAGTGTTGCTCGTCCTGATAACTGCTGTGTTGTGTAAAGATTACAAATGTATTAGCATATATGATAATATGCTAATACACATTACCAAGTGTATAATATAAAAAGTAATAAAAACAGTTTTGGTTAAAAAGTTCTCCTTCATGGGATTTAAAAAAAAGAAAGTAAAAAACAGAATGAAAAAGTGTAAAATAAATAAAAAAAATATAAAATATTTAATAAATAAATAATTGTGCTACATTGTACACACAACAATTAACCCTACACATATTTGTATCCACACGACCGTATATAAGACTGTGTAGAATTAATCTAACAAGCTGATTAAAGTGTGAATGTGAATGGTGTATAAAAGAAATTTTTTACATTTAAAATTATTTATAAGTGAATTTTAGAAACTATTCCCCCATAAAGTACAATTGTCTCGAGGCCTCATACACTGACGTCAATGAAAAAATATAAAGTTAAACTGATGAAACGCAAAGAGGGCAAAGAACTAGAAAATAATGTTCTGGTCATTAACTACTTTTCAGGCGATTATGCCCCCCTTGCTGAGGGCAGCAAACATAGCCCTGTGGTCAAGACCTGCTCTGTTTCCAGCGCTGTGTTGTCTTATTCTGTAAGTGTGCTGTGTTTTAGAGCATTTACCCCTCAAATTCTTATATTTCATGAGCAGGTGTTTCCAAACACAGGCTCCCCCGGTCCCACTGACAGTTATTACACGTTGATAACCTATTCAAAAGTAATAGGTTTTATCAGTAGAGGTGGGCGGGGCTACACCTCCGATTGGCCGGGTTTGAAAAAAAACCTGACTCTTGTAGGACTTAGGAATGACATCTCTGGCTGAAACTGCAGAATTAGAGCATTAAGATCCATGAAAAACCCAGAATCTTACAGAATAAGGGACACAGCGCTGGGAACAGCAGGTCTGACACTAGCTTGTTCTGTGTGACAGGTTCCCTTTAAGGGGTTAAAGAAGGTTGTCTCACAAAGACAATTTTAGCATATGAACATCATAGAGGAGAGTCCCAGGGTTGGAACACCCTCTATGAGCTAGAACCAAGTGGTTATCGCTGTAAAGGGATTGTCTTCGTAAGTCAGCCCTTTAACTTTTTATTTTCCAAATAACATATAGCCAAGTAGGGGTTCCAATAAATTAGCCAGGGTCAGAGTAATTTTGGAGCTGTCCAAGGTTCTGATGGGAAAGTATCCAATGATTCATTTGATAAACCCAAAATAGCCTCGAAGGTACTTTTTTTGGTCCTCAAATTTTTTATGTTATACATGTCTCTAAGTTTTTAAAAAATCCTAAACTTTTAACAGAGTTTTCATTTTTTCCACTTTAAGGGTCTCATCGATGCTCCATGATGACCTGTTGTTGCACATAGTGCTGATGTTTCATCTGGCGCCAAATGATGACACTCCGAAGCAGCTGGCAGAGTTGAGTTGAGAAAAAATCAGGAAAAACTCATTCTCTACCTCGTGTGATATTAGAGCTATGATCTAACCTAATCAGATATCGCCTCTCTGATGCTCTTTCTCCCCTATCACAGAGTGCAGTCTCGTATATACTTAGCAAGAGCTACTGCGGCTGCATCCCCCTCCTCTCCCCTCCTTCATGTATCATACTTACTCTTTTACATTAAATGGATATTATTTAGTGACTGAAGTTTTTTTATTTACAGACGAGAAAAGAGGTTCTCACCCCCCACCTCCTCCCTCACCTTAACCCCACACCGTGAGATGTAGATCTCTGCAGCACTACAGTGAGTGACGCTGGTGTCTCTGGCTGCTTCTCTAATAAGTGCTCTCCTTGTCTGGGCCGTCAGCTTAGGTGGACAGCCATGATGATGGATTGAACAATGCTCTGTGTGATGTTCAGATCTTGGGCTATTTTTGTTTTTTAAACCTAACCCTGCAATACAGTTTGCCACAACTTTATCACTTTATCCCTGAGCTCTCTGGTGTGTTCCTTAGTTTTCATTATGCTGTTTATGTTCTCTAACCAACCTCTGAGGGCTTAACACAACAGCTGTAGTTATACTGAGAATAAATTACATACTCCTTCCATTTACAGATGATGGATTGAACAGTGCTCTGTGAGATGTTCAGATCTTGGGTATTTCTTTTAAAACCTAAACCTGCAATACAGTTGCCACACTTTATCATACTTATCCCCATGAGCTCTCTGGTGTGTTCCTTAGTATTTCATTATTGCTGTTTTTGTTCTCCTAACCACAACCTTGTGGGCTTAACCAAGAAACAGCTGTAGTTTTATCTATGAATAAATTACATACTCCTTCTACAGTCATGGCACAAAAGTTTTATGAAATGACTACAAATGTCTTAATTTTACAAAGTCTACTGCATTCAGGTATTTATAACGCAATTTGCAGATACTCCAGAATGTTATAAAGAGTGATCGCTTAGAACAGCCATTAATTGCAAAGTCAATAGTTGCCTAGAAAATGTAGCACTTTTTCCCCCAAAAAACATTTCAAACTTCATTGCAGTCCGCCTTAATGGACAAAGCTAATCTGTCGTTTGTCCGTGATTGTCTGGCATTAAAACTTGGTGTGTTGTGTTGATGAAGGACAGTGTGCTGGAGATTCAACTCTGTCATGTTTAGAAGATAAGAATCACACTAATGGACAACTATTAAAAGGAGGCTGGTGTCTTGGCATCATTGTTTTGCTCTTTCTGTTAACATGGTTATCTCTAAGAAACAACTGCAGTCATCATGGCAGCTGTCCACAAAACATGTGTTTCTAACAGGGGATGTGTATCGCAGCTAGCAAAATATTGCACCTCAGTCACCAATCTTTCGCGTCATCAAGGAATTCAAGAGAGAGGTCCATTGTTGCCAAAAAGAGCTCCAGGCGCCCAAGAAGACCTGCAAGCGCCTGGAACGTTCTTAAATTACTGTTTCAGCTCGGTAATCGGGTACCAGCAGTGCAGAGCTTGCTCTGGAATGGCCAAGAGGAATGGAGTGAGTGGAATCTGGCACGCACTGTGAGGCGGAGACTCATGGAGCAAGGCTGGTGTCAAGTTGAGGGCAGCAAAGAAGATACTTATGCTCCAGAAAAAACATCAGGGACAGATGATATTCTGCAAAGAAGTACAGGTGAGTGGATGTCTGAGGACTGAGGTAAGTCATTTTCTCTGATGTCATCCCCTTTCCGAATGTTTGGTAACATCTAGGAGGAAAACAGCCTTGTTTCGGAGAAGAACAAGGTGTGCGTACCACCAGTCTTGTGTCTCATGCCAAACTCTGTAAAGCATCCAGAAAACCATTCTCATGTGTGGGGTTGCATTACTCAGCCGCAAGGGAATCGGCTCTCTAACAGGCTTGCCTAAAAAAAAATCCATGAATAAGAATAGGTACCAGAATTTCTCCAAGACGACACTTCCTCCCAACTAGTCCAAGAGCAAGTTTGGTGATCAACATGCCTTTATCCTGCATGAGGGTGCACTCTTGCCATAAAGCAAAGGTGATCAACTAAATGGCTCAGGAACAAAAACAGAGATTTTTGGGTCCATGTGACTGGAAAATTCCCCAGTTCTTAATCCCATTGAGGAACTTGTGGTCAATCAATCTAGAGAGACAGGTGGACAAAGACCAAGAAAACCAACAAAAATTGTGATCAATATGCAAGCATGATTGTGCATGTGAAATGGTGTCTGCTATCAGTCTAGGATTTGGTCCAGAAGTCGCTGATTGAGAGTGTGATGCCAGGGAGAGAATTGCAGAGGTCCTGAATAAGAAGGGTCAACGTCTGCGCAAAATTTTTGTGTGCATTTAACTCATTCTGGTCAATTAAAGCTTTTGTTATTCAATAATATGATTGCGCACTTGTATTTGTCTGTATGTGTAGTAAAAACATCTGACGAAAACACCAATTAAAACTCAGAGGGCACAATCAGATCATGTGAAAATATAATATTTGTGTCATTCTCAAAACTTTTGGCCATGACTGTATTTACGGATGATGGATTGAACAGTGCTCTGTGAGATGTTCAGCTCTTGGGCTATTTTTTTTTTAACCCTAACCCTGCAATACAGTTTGCCTCAACTGTTATTCACTGTTATCCCTGAGTCCTCTGGGTGTGTGCCTTTAGTTTTCATGATTCTGTTTGTTTATTAATGTTCTACTAACCAACTCTGAGGCCTTAAATTGCTGTAGTTATTATGAGAATATTGTTTACATACTCCTTCCATGTTTTGTAGGAATGATGGATTAGAACAGTTGATCTGTGAGAGTGTGTAGATCTTGGGCTATTTTTTTCTTTTTTTTAAAAAACACTAACCTTATAATTCAACTTTAGCCACACTAATTTATTCTGGTGTGTTTCACTTAGTTTTTATGATGCGGTTTGTTTACTAACATTCTCTAACCAACCTCTGAGGCCTTCACAAAACAGCTGTAGCTATACTGAGAATAAATTACAGACAGATGTTCTCTCTATTTCTGTGACTTTGGTGTGTCTTCTGTAGGAAATTGGTCACTGAAATTTTATTTATGGGTATCCGAGTACAGGCAGCTGAATAATTATGCGCGCCATACACTTTTCAGTTTTTAAATTTGCAAACATTTTGGAAAAAACACATTTCATTTTCTTTACACTTCACAAATGCTTGCTTCTTTGTATTGCTCTATCACGTAAAATATCAATATATCACAAGGCATTATGGGAAAAAAGCTGAGAAGCTCAAGCGCTCTCTGTTGGATGTAACAATTCCTCAATTTGCTTTTTACCCACTGGGTCTTTAGAGAAATGCTAAAGGGATTTTTAGCCAAGCAGCAGATCAGCCCATCTGTATCACAGCCGTTTTGGGGTGTTTGCCCCTGTCAGTAGCAGAGCAGAGCGATGCTGGCGTTTGGTCTGAGTGTGAGTATGGTTCAATGATGTGGCTCAGATAAGGGAAGATCTCTCCTTAGGGAGAGGCCGCTATTATAGGGGTGTGGAGATTCGGAAGAATTGCCTTTTGCACTCAACGAAGCATCTGCATATCACAAGGCATTATGGGAAAGAGCTGAGAGAGCTCAAGCACCCTTGTTGGATGTGTTGCTATGAATCCTGAATTTGCATTTTGACCCACTGCGGTCTTTGGAAGCAAATGGGATAATTTAGCCAAGCAGCATTCACCCATCTGTACACAGCCATTTCAGGGTGTTGGGGGTCCCCCCCCCCCCCCCCCCCCCCACTTTGCCACTCGTCAAGTACAGGAGCAGACGCGATGCTGCTTGGACTGAGTGGGATGGGCAACGAGTCGGCTCTATGATAAGGAGTTTCTCCTTAGGAGCGCGCTATATAGGTGTGTGGAGTATTTCGAAAATTGCTTTTTTTGAACTCCACGAAGGGCATCTGCATACTTCCACAAGGCATTATGGGAAAGGAGCTGTGAAGCCAAGCGCCCTCTATTGGATGTTAACAAATCCTCAATTTGCTTTTGACACAACGGGGTCTTTTTTTAAAGCAAAAGGGATATTTAGCCAAGTCAGCATCACCCATCTGTAAAATATCAATAAAATACATTTAAGTTTGTGGCTGTAAGATTTAAAAGTGAAGAACAGTTCAAGGGGTAGGAAGACTTTTGCATCCCACTGAATAATAGGCTAAGATACTCAGGATTACTTGTATACATATGTATGTGACTATATCACTCTCGACCACCCACGAATTGGTATTTGCTAAATATACCCCAATTTAATTGACCTCTCTTCCTCTGTGCAATGGGCTGGTGTTTAATTTCAAGGCAAACCCTATGAAGTCACCGCTTCTGTACATTGCTTGTCCATAATACATCCAGCCTACATGGACTCAATGGGTCTGATGTTTGTGGTTTGGGAGATGGTCCTGCAATGCTCTTCTTGTCCAATTCTAAATACAGATCTTTTCTTTCCGCGCCGATGATGCCATTTTTTTTGCAAACTTTATTTGTAAAATAATCTTGACACAAATTCCCCAGTGAGTGAACTCATCCATTCCTCGCTGGTGCCCTCATCCTTTTTGCCGAATACCAATTGAAATTTAAATTTTAAAATTATTATATCCGCATTTCACTTGGTTTGGCGCGGACAGAGTTTGGTTCTGCAATAACACAGATTTTGTGGGAAAACTCAGCACCTTGTCAAGTACAGTACAGAGAAAACATAAATGTACATGTAGATGATGAGGTATGGGGGAATATCGGGTTCTTTTCTGAAATTTAAGAGCTTCCCGTTTCCAAATTTTCGACAATAGCATCTGCTTGTGAAAAAAATGTCTATACGGTTAAAACGAAGTTGGACTGTAAAGTACCTCAACACATTAGATTTACAATTGATGTAAAACGGGTGTGTGTGTGCTGACTTCAAGTGTGAAAACGCAATCTTTGTTGGATGACGTAGTTTGTAAGGCTGTAAAAAGACAGACGTCCATCCAGTTCAGCCTCATGTTCTATAGTGTTGATCCAGAAGAAGGCAAACAAAACCCATGAAGTAAAAGCCAATTGTCCTCATTTAAGGGGGAAAAAAATTCCCTCCCGACTCCAAATTTTTATATGAGAATAAATCCCTACTTTTCCAGTAGAATTATGGGACTCTTCACAAATTTGCATAATAATGTAAAATTATATGAACTTGGTTGCATATTAGTATATGGTGTAATGAATCATTTAAAGGGAAACTAACATTTAGAAATTAGTGATTTTTTGTTAATAGAACCAATATTCCGGAAAGCTTTTTTTTTTTATTTTTTTTAGAATTTTTCAACAATTTTATTTTTTAATTTGTGGAGTCCTATGAAATAAAAATACTTTACTTGTGTAAATTTTTTTCCTTCTCTAGCTCTATGAGAGAACTTTTGTTTGGCTGAGCAGATTAATCTCACTTTACTTCAGCTGCTATTTATCTCTACATAGTTTCATTACAGATAGTAGGTAATGACATAATTATTGCTCTATTGTGCGCTCCACATGGATAGATAAGATTTATTGTGTTGTGTATTATGAAGCAAATACATGAAAGGAAAAGTGGGTGATCTTTTTCGGCAATTCCAAAGTGGGGGAGGTTCCCCACAATTATTAATTTATTGCTTATAATATTTATTACGATTAGCTCAGCATACAAAGCTCAACAGATAAAAAAAAAAAAAAACGGGGACTCATGTCAAGCAAATCCTCTCTCTGCTGTGCTATGAGAGCTCACAGTAGGGAAAGGAGCTGAGAAGCTCAAGCGCCCTCTATTGGCTGTAACATATCCTCAATTTGCTTTTGCACTGAATCTTGAGGAAGCAAAAGGGATATTAGTTAAGCCAGTATCACCCATCTGCATAGAGCTGTTTCTGGGTTTTTGACCCTCATCAGTGCAGAGCGATGCTGGCCGGCTAGGTGGGAGGCAGTGAGTGGCTCAGAAAGGGGAACATCTCTCCGTAGGGAGAGCACCATACGGTGTGTAGAGTTTTGAATTGCCTTTTTGCCCTCTACTAAGCATCTGCATATCACAAGGCATTATGGGAAAGGAGCTGAGAAGCTCAAGCACCCTCTATTGGAGGGGATGTAACAATTCCTCAATTTGCTTTTGACCCTCTGAGTCTTGAGGAAGTCAAGTCTCTATTGGATGTAACAACCCCTAATCAGCTGTCTGCTGTTGGGTGATCCTGGCTTGGCTAATATCCCTTTTGCTCCCTCAAGACTCAGTGGGTCAAAAGCAAATTGGGGACTTGTTACATCCCCTCCAATAGAGGACGCTTTAGCTTCTCAGCTGCTTTCCCATAATGCCTTGTGATATGCAGATGCTTAGTAGAGGGCAAAAAGGGAATTCAAAACTCTACACACCATACGGTGCTCTCCCTAAGGAGAGATGTTCCCCTTTCTGAGAAGGGAAAGGAGGGGAGTAATGTACACAGGGGAAATGTAAAAAAAAACTATATAATAAAAACATCTACACAATTAAAAAAAAAAAATCCATTTAAAAGAAAAAGAAAAAAAAATTAATGGTAGTACCTGAGCAATAACACACTTCTATCATCTGAAATATAGCCATATGTTTTTGGCTGGTAAGAGTTACAAGGTTCATTGGTCAGTGATCTTATATGATTAGACTGAATGACTGTAACGGGCGACGTAGAAGCGTCGGCAAAACAATTGTTAACCAGTTGAGCATTTAGTGGTTGTTTACCAACGACTTGCTTTGGTCTAATGTGTATGGCCACTTTGAATGTATGCTTTTTTTCCAGCAACAGCGCCACTCTTGTCCAGTGTCTGGATCTGGTATTGCAGGTCAGACCGTTCATGTAAGCTGCAATGCTGTACAAAGTCAGAATTCTGTTGGCACTGAAAATAAAAAAGTAGACTAATAAAGTAGTGATCACCAGTTATGATATTGTTGCTGTTCCTGTTTAGTTGCTGGGTAAATTTTTTATTGCAATATATACTATACTGGAAAGAAAACACCCTCCATTCCCTCACCTCTCTGAAGACTATAGACTGTATATAACCCATCGTCTGTAGCAGTGTTATCCAACCAGTGTTTCAAGGACCACAAATGGCCATCAGATCTCAGGTAACTGTAGATACTATCCCTAGTAATTTCTCATAGCATCATTAAAACCTGGCACCATTTTCAGAACTGTGTCATCCGCAACTGGCACTAGTGCCCTATCAATTGTCTTATGGGACCATATAAGAAAAGGAGGTATTTTTTGACATTCTTTGGACTTACCAGGGTCTATAACCTAATTGGCCATTCCAACATTTAGATAACACATTGAGGCAGAGCACTGGTAAAGGCAAAATTAAGACATTTCTATCTTCTCAGAAGCCTTAAAGGGGTTTTCCCATGAAGTAAAATTGACACGGGAAGCTTGCAAATTAAATAATTTTCACCATTCATCATTATTAAAAATTCTGTAGCATTTTTGTTTTAGCTGCTCCCTTAGTGATTCATAGTCTGCAGCTCATCTCCAGTGGATACGACCAGTGACGAGAGTTCCTCAGTCCTGGCTGCACATGCTCAGACCTCACCTCTCCTCTCAGGAAGCTACTGTCTTTCTCTTCCCTGTCTAGTAATCACACACACTCACTGATGAGCGAGTGTTCAACCACAGGTGCTGTCATTCTACTCCTGTCCTCTGTACTTCTTAGTAATAATACACACTCACTGCTGAGCGAGTGTTCAACCACAGGTGTTGCCATTCTACTGTCCTCTGTACTCCTTAGTAATCACACACTCAATACTGAGCGAGTGTTCAACCACAGGTGTTGCCATTCTACTCCTGTCCTCTGTACTCCTTAGTAATAACACACACTCACTGCTGAGCGAGTGTTCAACCACAGGTGCTGTCATTCTACTGTCCTCTGTACTCCTTAGTAATCACACACTCAATACTGAGCGAGTGTTCAACCCGAGGTGCTGTCATTCTACTCCTTTCCTCTGTACCTCTCAGTAATTTAGTGCAGACAAATAAAACAAAGAAAGCAACCTCAATCAGGTATGTGCACTGAGAAAAAACAAATCTACATGTTTGGTTCCTGCTGCAGGAATTTGAACTTAGGGCCCCTATATTGAGAGGCAGAAGTGCTAACCACTCAGCTACATTCTAGCTCCTCACAGCTCTGTACATAAACCTTTGTTTGACTAGAGTGAGCACACTGTGGGGAAAGGCATGGTGATGTCAAGCCTGCCTTTTGGGCACATGGCTGTTAAAACCAAATAGCCCATTTTTAAGCCTAAAAATCCCAAAAAACTGAAGCCGGATAAACCAGGCATGAAATATCTTCATGGTAAAATCTCTTTAAAATCTGCACCTTGTCAACAAGCTCTGTTAGGGCATGTGGACAATATAGAGAGCAGTGACCAGTTGATGTTGATTATCAAGTAAAGCCACAAACCATAAGCCGCTTTAACGCTGATGGTGGTGGCCACCTAATGTGGCTCTACCTTATAACTGGTTTGTACTACTTGCTTCTCCAAAAGGCACAGATATATTAGGGTCACGTCAATTTTTCTCCAAAGTCTGAGTGATGAGGATGTACAATGGTGGTATGAACGTATCTCCCTTAGGAATCCTAACTTGCTTTTGCTACTCATCTGGCCACAGTCTCAGACTTCAAATGTGAGCTATCATGACTGAGTGGATGATGAGTCAATGTGTCAGCTACTCATTTGTCATTGGGGATGGCACCTATCTCATAACATTTGGGCAAAATTAGCTAAATATCCACTGATTTCTATCTTGTATTTTGCTTTGTGCCAGGGCTGTGGAGTCGGTTCCCATTTTGCAGGAGTCGGAGTCGTCATAAAATGGACCGACTCCGACTCCCAAAATATATAATAAGTTGGCCCAGTTAGTTCGATGCAAAAGAGCAAGAGGAATTGGGTCGCCAGTGCGACTGCTCCCATATCTTCAGCTTATCACTTTGAGGAGTGTAATTGATGACATGGAGCAGGCAAAGCGCTCCCCCCAGGGGAAAAATTCCGCTCCCACAGCAAACAGATTCAGCAACATTTTTCACCTGTTTTAAAAGTAGTAGAGAATCAACCATTCATCAAAACTGACTGTGGCTAAAGGCATTCCTTTATACCCTGACTTTGTTAGAGATGTTGCCCCCTGTGGTCACCCTTTCCCAACCCAAGTTAGTGTAGAGAGGCCATTCTCTACCCCGGGAAATAATGAGCTCAGATGTGGGTTTAAAGTATGCAGGATCTGATGGAGGCGATACTATTTCTCAGAACAAATTCAGAGACTCCACGAATGTTCCGCATTGTTTTGCATATTTACAATTTTTTGTGTTCTAAAGTTATTTCCAATAAATATATTTTACACTGACAAGCAAAATGGTAACAATGTTTTGAACTTGTGACTTTCAGGGTCCATATCTCTCCATCCACTACAGCTTTGTACATGAGGCTACTGTAATTTTATATACAGTCACTTACCTATCTTATACATAAATTTGACTTGCAAATATTAGCATCTGCTTAGTTCTGCAGATTCTTTCCTGTAACGCATTGTTACTGTTTTGCTCCTAAAAACCAAAATGTAATTTTTATTATTTTGTTAGTATTTGGGAAATCCACCTTTGGTTTCACTCTGCCTGAATCCTTCTGGGCTCTGATCAGATTCAAGCATACTTGAACCAAAATCTGATCCCAGGTCTCTTCTACACATTCCCAATGTTGGTGCAGACTGGACTTGAATACAAATACAGCATTTTCTTCCACTCTACCCACAAGTGTTCAAAAGAACAACATTGTTACCCTTTTGCTTGTCAGTGTCTGTTCTACCTAAACAGCTTGATTATTGTATCATAAGGTGATAAACAGCCGTATGTTACCATTTTACTACAGTAAAGTTATCACTTAAACATGCGCCGTGTATGAGGGAGTCGGAGGTTTGGGAAATTGAGGAGTCGGGGCTTCGGTTTGCCGACTCCACAGCCCTGCTTTGTGCAATACTGCTCACTTCAGTACAAGGCTCCCATCTCTTAGATAGAAAGGTCGGTGTTAAACAGACGCAGTGAGCGGCAACTTCAGTGAATGGTCTCAGAACAGACTTCTGTTTTCCCTCCATACAATTGACCTTCCATGTTGAACCGTTGATGTGCGACTACCAGGTGCTGCCTCCAGATGTTCTGTTCTCCTCGCAGCTTTGTGAACTCTGTTTTATCGAGTAACTTTCTTATGAATGTACTTGGGGGTACAAACTTCTGTTCTTCGCCCTTAGCCCTATGTGAAAGTAGGTTTAGTTCTGCTGGTAGACGTTGGAATTCATGTTTTTAATACCAGCTCCTTGCAAAATTTGTGTACACCTGGTATTTTTGTTTCTTTTTCTATGTTGGGTACTTTGAGAAAACATTGCATAACATTTTTGGTATCTAGAGCAGAATGTGATAGAGGGAGAAAAGCTGCGCTCGGGGATATATAGGGTTATATGATAGAGGAGAGGTGCTGAGCACTAGAAATATAGGGTTCTATGATAGAGGAGAGAAGCTGAGCTCTGTGGCTATATATGGTATAATATGAATAGAAGGAGAGGATCTGAGCTCTGTGATATATTGGGTTATATGAAAGAGGAGAGAAGCTGAAGCTCAGAGAAATATAGGTTATATGATATGAGGAGATAGGAGCTGAGCTCTTTGATAATAGGGTTTATAAGATAGGAGAGGGAAGGACTGAGCTCTGTGATATCTAGTGTTATATGATAGAGGAGAGGAGCAGAGCTCGTGTGAAAATGTAGGGATTATATGATAGAGTAGAACTGGAGCTCTGTGATATGATAGGGTTATAAGATAAGGAGAATGAGCCTGAGCACTGTGATATATAGGGCTCTATGATAGGAGGAAGCTAGCTCAGTATAAAATAGGGTTAATATGTCAAAGATGAGCTGATCTCTGTGATATATAGGGTAACAAAAAGAGGAAGGAGCCTGAGCTTCTGTGATTTATAATAGGTTTATATGTAGAGGGAGAGAAGCTAGCACTGAGCTATAAAGGGTTATATGATAGAGGAAGAGAAGCTGAGCTCTGTTCTATATAGGGTAATATGAAAGGAGTAGAGGTAGCTGGTCTCTGGTGAATAAATAGGGGTTACATGATAGAGGAGAGAAGCTGAGCTCTGTGATACATAGGATTATATAAAATTTATAGAATACCAAATCTCCTTTGAGGAGTTATCAGCGCCTGCTTCTAACTAAACCAACAAACTGCATAGTAATTTAGGCCGCTGTACACGACGACGGATTTTGGCCGCGGTTACGCCGCCGGTACCGACGCGGTATCCTCCGCACCATAAACCGCGGGCCAAATCGCGCCTTAGTTTATTAACCTGGTTTCCTATAGGGAAACCAACGTTAATATACACACTGCGCGGGTTTTTGGCCGCAGCTTTGGGGTCCGGTGGCCCAAAACCCGAGCGTGTGTGAAGAACACATCGTCCTGTCAATTTCTGTACCAGCAAGTTCTCTGCGCGCTGGCCGCTCACGACCTTCGCCGCGGGTGGTGCGTGCCTGGGGACGCGCTGCCCGACGACGTTTGCCCCTGCTATTAAATTTGCATGGGGGCAAAACCCTCGCGCATGCCCTGCCCCAAACAATCCACGCCCCTCCCGCCACCGAACCACGCCCGCCTCGCCACGCCCGCAGCCGCAAAACCAGCGTCGGATGACTCAAGATTTGCCAGGGGGGGGGTGGGTGGCGGCCCGACGAGGCCTGCGTCCGTGGGAACCGTCGCGAGAGCCGCGGCCGAACCTGCAGCAAAAACTCTTCGTGGTGAACGCGGTTCTTATTGTAGGTTTAGTTAGAAGCAGCGCAGATAACTCTTCAAAGGAGATTTGATTATCTATAAATTTTATATTCATCTTCCCGACGCATTTTGTGCCGCTGGAGGAAAGAAATATAGGAGTACAGCAGCCGGACCCACCATTTGGGGAGCTTCAAAAATGTTTATATTTGTTTGAATCCATGGATTTGTACAACCATTCCAGGTTGAGCGCACCAATTTGTGTTTTGAGAATAATAGATTAATTTGCTACACCAGAATGTGCGCCTTTCTGTTATCTCCTGTATATATTTTATACCATATAAATTTTTTGGATACTGCATCGGCACAATGGATCACATAGGGTTACATATGACAGAGAGGAGGCGCTGAGCTCTGTGATATATAGGGATATATGAAATAGATAGAAGCTGAGCACTGTGATATATAGTGATCTATGATAGAGGAGCTTGCAGCTCTGTATATATAGGTAAAATGATAGAGGAGAGAGCTGCCTTCTAGGGATATTAATGGTTATGATAGAGGAGCTGAGCACTGTGATATATAGGTTATCTGATATAGGAACGAAGCGGAGCTCTGTGTTATATAGGGTAAATGAAGAGGGGAGAAGCTAGCTCCTGTGCTATATAAAGGGTTATAATAGATAGAGAGAAGGAGACTGAGCTCTTGATATTCAGGGTTATATGATAGAGGAGTAGAAGCGAGCTCTGTGATAATATAGGGGATTTATATGAAATCAGGGAGCAGAAGCTGAGCTCTGTGATATAATGGTTATAGAAAATAGGGAAGAGGCAGCTGAGCTCTGATGATAATAAAGGTTTAAATATGATAGAGAGAGAAGCTGCGTGCGTATGTGATTTTAAGGTTATTTGATAGAGGAGTAGAAGCTAGCTTGTGATAACTAGGTTATGATGAAATAGGAGGAGGAGCTGACTCTTTGATATATAGGGTTGGTATATCGAGGTAGCTGATCTCAGTGCATATAAAGGTTATATGAAAGTCGAGAGAAGCAGAGCTCTTATGCTAAATAATGGTTTAAAAGATCGAGGAGCAGGAAGCTGAGGCTTGTGAGATATTTAGGGATATTATAGATAGAGGAGAGGAGCTGAATCTCTTGAGATATATCGTGTTATATGATAGCTGAGAGAAAGCAGATCTGTTTGTAGATATTTTTGGTTATATATAGAGGAGAGGAGCTGATCTCTGTGATATGTGACACAATGTTATTACGGCCCCTCGAGTCATATTTCCAGAACAAATAGTTATATACTAAACATAATATTCTGCGTCCAAACAGGACTTATATCAAGTGGACTTATACCGAGTTAATTCTGTATAGACATAAACCCTGGTCTGGCTGCAATCATACAAAAACCGCACCTGTAAAAACACTAATCCAATACCAACCATATACTGTACATTATATACACTATCAAATCTTACTGTTAATATATACAGATAGGGTCATTGCCCCACACCCAAACTATAAAACGGCAGTCCCACCCGTGTTATGAAACGGGATAGGACTGTAGGTTTTTCTTAATTGAGTTTGAAATATATGAAAGTCGGACGCACCTGTATAGTTAAGTGTACATAACTTACAGGTAACTCCAGCACAAAAGTTTTTTTTCATTTTGGATAGTGCAGGCAAGGGTTTTTACATTTGTTTTGCTGTCTATGCCCCTCACCTCATGCGCTGCTGTCGTTCCCCAGCTTCTATCTGCTGTGGAACATGGAACTACAAGTGCCAGCATGCCACATAAGTTTCAGTTTGTAACTAGGGGACAGGTGTACGTCGGGAACTGCCTGTATACAGAAAACCAAACAATGTATATAACAAAAACAGCATTTTGTTATCCTTCCCCCTACGCTCCCAACAATACCAAAAATATCAAACCCAGCAAAAGCAATAAAAACCAACCACTGACAATAACATACCACTTTTTTCCCACCACCCCCCAAATATACTAATACCCAATAATGTTAGATCCACCACCCACCAATAACACACCCACCACTGGGAAAAACACCCCATATTCCTTCAAGTCTCACAAAAACCCCCAAAAGAACCCATCCAAGCTGGGCCTCTCGAGGGTTCTCCAGTGGGTCACAATAAAAAAGTGGATATATAGTGAACATGTAGACAGGGTTTATGCAAGAGGTCATTCATAAAGGGGTTAACAAAGACCCCATTGTTGTCCCATTACACATGATTAAATTGCTTGACATAACTAAAGGTAAATCATTGTTTCCACTAATTGCCCAGTAATCAGAATAACTGATCAGCGTCTTGTGTTGGCATCAGGGCAGCCGCTCCCCGGACGCTACATTATTAGTTGGATATACTGCAGAGGGCTCCTTTGTGCTGGGCATCATTTCCTGGTTAGATGGGGGCAGAGACTCACCCGATTAAATCGAAACAATCTCCTCAAGTGACTTTCTGTCTGCAAGTGCCAAAAATGTGCAGCTGCTTGTGTATTGAATATCTTGAGTGACACCAAGAGCTCTCCCCCTGGAAGCCCCTTTTTCATTATAGGGGTGATAAACAGGGTGAAGGCTAAGAAAAAAAAATTCCAAACAATTTCCACGACATTTTGAAAATTCTTTAGATTTTTTTTAGATCTTTTTAAAAGTGTTTTTTTATTTTTGTGTCTTTTGTGGGATATTTATTTTAAAAAAATTTGGTGAAAAAAATAATTTGTGACAGACCGCACATGTAGTTTCCGGGGGGCTGCCACTAATGGGGAAATCCCCCCAATGGATAACAACAGCCACCAAGGATAACTGCCTTGGGGGGATAAAAGCCAGCTGTATTTTTGTCACCACTCTAGTGGTTGGGAACTTTAAAGGTAGTTTTTGGTTTTCAGCCGTTCCGGTTGGGTCTTTTGGGAAACAATGCGTTGGGGGGGTTCTACCCCATTTCCAGGCCACATTTTGGATAGGGCTCGGGGACATATAAAAACCAGGCCTTTATTGTTTAAAAGGGGGGTGTCGCTAGCTGGAATTTCAGCAGAGGGGCCGGGGAGAGGCCCTGGCCCCCCGGGGCTGGAGGGAAGCCTACTTTAAACTGAATCAGGATTAAATACGGACATTAGGCCCAGACAACGTGAGAAGGACTCTCTTTTATTTTTTGGGGGGGGCCAAGGCCAGATTTTTTTTGTTTTTTTCAGTAAGTTTACTGTCCTGAAAAAAACGCGAGGCCATTAAACGGAAGCCGGGTGTCTGAGTGCCATACCGTTTCTACAAAGAGGGCGATCCGAGAGCACTACCCCCAACGGTCCGAGGCGCCGGACGAAAGGAGGCTCACAATAAATAAAAATATATATAAAAAAATAAATAATAATATATAAATAAATATAAATATATACTTTGGTATCCATTATTCCACCGGGGTTATCTAGCCCCCAAATTGGGTAGTTACAGTGCAAAAGGGGTTTATCGGGAAAAGAAGAATTTTTCTTCAATGGCAAGGGGGGAAAAAAAAATAAAAAAAAATGTACTTGCCTACGGCCCCTGTGAGCCGTAATAAAAAGGGTTTTAGTGCTTAAAGCAGGATAAAAAATCAAAGCTAAAAAACTGACAGGTTTCCCCAAAATAGAGAAAGTACGCTTACCCCCCCACAACAGTGAACACTCCCACGAAACACACACTGAAGAAAAAAAACTTCAATCACGATTGGGGGTGGGAAACAGACTTCCCCGTGTCCCCCTTCAGGTCCGACAAGATTTTCTCTTAACCAAAAATCCTTTTCCCAAACCCCCAAAAAAAGAGAACTGACTCTGGATGTAAATGAACCTGATTTGGGGGCAGGAAAACAGGGCAAATCCTGATGGGACACCTTAATAGACAGTGAAAGTCCTGTTTACCCCACCCACACACAGTAATTGCTCTGTACACATACCGGGACACATTTATCAAGGAGGCGTACAAGCTTTACACTATATTTAACTTCTTAACGACCGCCCCTTCTTTTTGGCGTCGCATTTTCAGGTCTTCGTCGCAACGACGTCTTTTTGGGGTCGCGCAGACATCGGAGTTTCAGCCCCCGGTGCCGCAACAGCCTGGGTACAGGGCTGTACTACCAGCCCATCCCACGCACCCTGCAAGCGCCAGGGGCAGAAAACCTCCGCTCCCCGTGCTTTTTAAAACCCTTGATTGCAGCATTTGTCACAGTCAAAGGGTTTTCCCGCTTTCGGGGATCGGACCCCCGGGGACCCAAAAAAGCCCGGGGGAAAACTCACATCACCCGGGCCTACAGAGCCCCAGGGCTGTCTGTGTAACAACCCGCATCAGGCAAAACTGTGTGCGCCCTGATCACTGCCTGTGTCAGACTGACACAATTACAATGTATTAGCTAATGAATAATATATATAGAAATAAGGGGAAAAAAAAAGTAACTCAGTTATCCCTTCATGGGATTTAAAAAATAAAGTAAAAAACATTAAAAGCATAAAAAAATAAAAATAAGTAAATAATAAAATAAAAAGAAATATTTAATACAAAATAACTGTGCATACATTATACACACACACAAAAAAAACAACACATATTAGGTATCCACAAGACCGTAATAACCTGTAGAATAAATCTAACAAGTTATTAAGTGTGAAATGTGAATGGTGTAAAAAACTTTTTTTAAAAAACAAAAAACATTTTTTGAAAAAATAGAAAAACATTCTGCAATTATTTATAAGTGAACTTAAACTATTCCCCCATAAAGTACAACTCATCTCGAATAAAACGAGGCCTCATACAACTGAGTCATTGAAAAAATAAAAAAGTTACGACTGAAGAAATGCAAAGAGGCAAAAACTAAAAAAAAATGTTCTGGTCATTAACTAATTTACAGGCTTTTGCCTTAAGGGGTTAATATTTGTTTTAGACACTTCTGTGACTCGTCCAACAAAGGGGAGTGGCATCTGTAAAATGGGTGTGGTTTCACTGATAAGGGGCATCGCTTAATGCACACCACCTAACGCCAAAATGTGACCACAGCCAGCTTTAAAAAAGTGTAAAGTTAGGCTAGACTGTTCTAACCTGTGCTGGATTTATGAAGGCTACGATAAAGGTTGAACATTGTCTAACTTTACACTGTCTAAGAGTTAAACAGTTCAATCTGCTCCACTATTGGAGGGAAGGCTGTCAAACTGTCTTTATAGGTGGGTGGAGTAATCAGGACTTTTACTTTCTCTTTTAGGACTCCTGTCAGGATTTACTCTACTTTTTACTCATGAACCCTGCTAACAATCATATAGGTTTGTATATTTTAGCCTTTTAGTTTCTCTTTCTATATCTCTTCTCTTTCTGCTCTCAGATCGGGCATCATAAACCACCTTAGAGGCCCACTTTAAAAGGGTTTTGCCGCGATTGAATGTTGACGTGGGATCCTCCAAAATGGGTATTTAATCACTTTTCTAAATATATGTGATTGAAAAAAGTGAAGCCTCTGAGAGCTGCAGCCTGACTTACATGCCCTTACTTTCCGACGTTTCAATTTAGCTACGACCAGGAGCGTCTGGCTTCCGGTTTGCATTTCTTACCCTGATGGCAGGACACGGGAACCACTTTAAGGAGTCAGAAAAATAAAAAAAGTTATGGCATCTGCACTATTTTGTTTCTGTTAAGTCTTGTCTGCTATAAGAAATCCACTGGTTGTAATGAAAAATTTCTCAGAAACATGCAATGCTCCCGCCCACTCTGCTTCCCCCCCCCCCCCCCACCCTCCCGTCTTATCAGTGAACACTGTCTGCTCGGGGCTTATCTTTACTCCTACAAAAAGTGGGAAAAACAAAACCCGTGACCAGTGTTTTTTAAACCCCTTTCCCCAAGACCCACCAACGGGGATGTTTTCAGGATCTCCCCCCAAAGGGACGTCATAATGCATCACCCGTGCAGGGTCTCCCACGAATCATCGACAATAATTACATCACCTTCCAATATTGGGGGAAAAATCCGGAAAAATATCTGTTGGGGGGCCCTTAAAGGACGGATTTTGAAAACACAGCCTATAGTTTTTTTGCAAAATACAGTTATCCTTGGGGTTTTAAACCAAAAAAGTTTGCTCAACTACAGAAAACTGAAAATCAGCCTCAGGAGGGGTGCAGGGGAAGGTGAACGATGACATCACAGAGGGGGTTACTTTTTTTTTTAAAAACAGAAACACAACGCCCCTTTTTTTTCAAGGCCCCAAAAAGGGGATTAAAAACCTTTTTGGGTGAGGAAATCATTTCTTTGGAAAAACCCCCAAAAAGGGGGTTTTTGCCCTCGCTAAAAAAAATGATTTTTTTTTAAAATTAAAAGATTTTAAAAAAAAAAAACAACAGTTTTTGCAATATATTTTTATTAAAATGCCCCTACTGTTTTTTGGGACAACCCCCGGGTTAGTAGAAAGTACATAAAGTCTCAAATCTCATAGCACCGCCCTGTTGATTTTTATCCCCACTGGCTGTCAGGTCTGGACTCATCACCCTTCAAATACGGGTAGGAGCAGAGAGCCCCCTCCCAAAACAGAATCCCGTCTGTAGTGGGGGGGGGGGCTCGGGCCCCTGGCTTCTGTGCTTTGCTCCTTTGGTTTTTAAAAAATGTGTGTCCCGCTTCCCCCCTGTTCCTACAAAATTTTTAGGAAAGGAAAGGTGAACCCGATAAATAAAAGGGGACACAGTGACCCGGGGGTTTTTACTATAATAAAGATGTGACAAATACTAATAGAACAGATCAGGGGCATGGGAACCTAAAGCTCTGCTGTACTAGGGGCCCACACCCTTTAATGGGTTTTTAGCGATTTTTTATCGACAAAGTTAAATCGGCACAGTTTTTATGTTAAACAAAATTTTTTTAGATCAGGGCAAAAAATTTGGGGTTAAAATCTGGCATCATCATTAAGATCGCCCCAAATTTTGGGCGTTTCCCCTGTTTTTTTGGGGGCGGCCAAAAAATTTCACTTACGAAAAAGGCAGGGTAAAGTGTGGTGGGGAGCATGACGGGGGATGTGAGGGTTTTGCGATTGGGCGGGAAAAAACACATAAACCATTTCGTTTTCAAGAACAGCTTTTCCTGTTAAACCTCAGTTTTCCCCTCCGTCCCAGAGCAAAGGACTTTCGCTCTGCTTGTGTCCAAACAGCTCAGCAAAAATTATCTATTTTTTCACAGAGAAACCTCTACTTTTAAAGTTTTTGGGGTTAAAAAAATCCTTAAAATTTAGTTAGATAGAGATTGGAAGTTTTTAAATTATTTTGGGAAAAAGAATTTTAAAGGACATTTTACCGCTGTAAATTCACGGGGGGGGAGGGGGTTTGGGGGGGCCCCCGCGGCGAACACAACAAGCCAATAAAGAATACTGGATGGGGGTTCACCAAGACTTAGTGAAAGACATTCACGGGCAATAGTTTTAAATTTTTAACATTTTCTTTTAAAAATTTTTCCCTTTGGAATTGGGCACCTGAACTTTTTGGGAAATAAACATCTTTTCTAGTAACTGCGGGCCCTCTTTTTGGGTGCAAAACCCATTTTTTAATTATCATTATACTTTTTCAATAGTGTTTCATTTTCTTTTTTGCCCATTCCCCCTTTTTGTTGATATACCCCCTTTTGCCAAAAATTTTGAATCCAGCAATTTTAAACCCCACCCCCGGTGAATTGAAAGGTCCCAAAAAATATCTTGTTTTAAATACGAATACTAACAAAAAACTTTTTTTTTGATTTTTGGCGCATTTTACACCCTTTTTTCCCATTGAGGCAGCTTGCACTTAAATTTGAACCCAGAAATTTTTAATATTCGCCAAAGGTAAATTTTAAAAGGGTTCCCAAAAAATATCTTGATTATACAAAAAACCAAAAAAAGGGGGAAAAAAAAAACCGTGTTTTTTAAATTTGGCATTTAAGTTTTGTTCATTGAGGCACTTGCCTTAAAATTTGAATAAGCAATTTTATAGTAAACCACGGGTAATTGATGGGTGCCAAAAATATTTTTGTATTAAAACGAATACAAAAAGGTTTTTTGGGGAAAATTTTTTTGAAAAAACTGTTTTTTTGCCCCCTTTGGGGCCCGCAAAAAAACAGTTTTTTTTGTTTCCATTTTAAAGGGCCAAGCTTGCACTTAAATTTGAATCCAGAAATTTTTTGTAGTCCCCACAGGTAAATTTGATAGGCCCAAAAAATCCCTTTTTTAATCCAATACATTTCAGATACGGTTTTTTTTCACTTTGGGGGCGGGCCAGCTTTTTTGGGATCTATTTTGGGCAGTTATATTTAAAACCAGCAATTTTGTTTTTTTTTAAAGGGGTTTTTGAGAATGGGCTTTGTTTTCCCCGCTTTTTAAAAAGAGATTTTCCCAAAACCCTTTTCCCATACCTCTAAATTTTTTTATATTTCTAAAACGGACAAAAATGCGGGTGGTAAGCAAGAAAAGAGGGGTAGCACATGGAGGTAGGGGTCGAAAAAGGGTTTGCCCCCTTCCAGTGCTGGCGACAACACGCATGCCAGCGGTTTCGTCAGTTGCAGGACCGTCAGGCCTTTTCATCGGGGGTAAAGGGCCCTGTGAATCTCAGTAACGAACACGTCCCCAACTGCCCCTTCGGGTTTTTAATGCAACCTGCATCCGGGAAGTCTTCCCTCCTCGCCCTCCCAGTCACGGCCCCCAAATTCGTCATCCCCATCACCACTTTCCGTCCAACAGAAGCACCCCAAATGTCAACTCGGGGAACCCACCACTGGGGTTTAATCCATTTCTGAAGCCCTTTCTTTGATGACAAAAGGGGGGTTTGGGGTCAGAAGGAAAGGGAAAAAAAGGGTCAAGGGGGCCAAAGGGGGAGTTTTTTCTCTGCTCTGACGCCCAGTTACTGATGCCATCAGAGGGAAAAGGGAAACCCGGGGCCCAATCGGAAAAAACCCCGGGGGGGTGGGCAACCCCTTTGCAGTCCCTCTTGTTGTAGCCCGCAGCTCCTGGTTTGCAAAATTTCAGAACGCCCAAACTAACCTTTTTTGGATGTTTAAAGATTACGACATTTCGGATCCAACGGGTTTTTTTTCCACAAATTTGTTTGCGAGCGCTTCATCATTTTGGACAGGGGGAAAGACGAGGGGGGGGGGTAGTGTCATACTTTTTCCGCCTCAAAAAGGGAGGGCGGTCCCCAGAAGTCCGCTGATAAGAATTCCCTAGCCCCGGTTTAGCGCAAACCCCGCTCCTGCTTTTCCCCCGTCAAAAAGGTCCAGGACCCCCTCAACCTGGGCCCTTTTCCCTTTTACAAGCCCTGATTCCCCCCAGCGATGTCATAAGCCGGCCCCCTGCCCTAAAAAAGCTAATTTAAAGGGAAGAAAACCCTTAAAGGGGTTAACCACCACCAACATGTCAGTCACATGGGAGCGAATTCATTTAATTTTAAATGGAGGCAACACTTGGGCCCAAAAAAAGGGCCCGACTGACGCCGGGCCTCCCCCCACTGTCACAAAACCCCCTGTCCCGCCCCCCCTCCTCTCCGCCAAACCCCCCAAACTTTTCCCAGCTGCCCATACCCCTCAGAGTCATGATCCCGGGGTCAGCCCCGCTTCAACCCCACCGTCGCCCATTTCCACCCGCACCACCGAGACCCATCCTACCCATTCCCCCTTCCACCCCCTTTTTTCGACCTGCCGCCGTACACGGCCAGTCAAACCCAGGGCCCTTTTGTCCCTTTCCGGTTTTTGGGGGCAGGGAAAAAACACTTAACCCATACCCTCCCAAAGCCAAAAGGGCCCAACTTTGGGAAATTTCCAGGCTTTTTGGGCCCTTTGGGAAAAGTTGGGCCCTTTTCCCTCTGGGACACAAGATGGGTTTCCCCCACGCATGGGCCCCCTTCTTTGCCCCCCAAAACCAAATGCCGAGCCCGGCATTTCTTTGCCAGAAAAGCCTTCCCCTTCCCTTGGGCCCCCAAAGTTTCTTTTAAAATTTCCAAACGCGTTGTCTGCAAACTGTGGGCCGGGAAAAATTTCCCTCTGACCACCGACACATGGACTAGTAAGCACGGCCAAAGGCCCCCTATATCCTGTGACAGCTCACTGGGGGGCTGGGTGGATGTTCCCCTGGGGGGGACAGTGGGTCTCAGGCTCGGGGGCACCCCCCTTCAAAACCCAGGGATGGTGCAGGGGGTTTTTTTTCCCCCAAGGTCCTCTGGGGCATCCCCTTGCCCAGAAAACCAGGCCGTGTTTAAAAATTAAAAACTGTCTTGGAGACCGTCCACAAAAACAGGGCAGGAGCGTGGACGGGTCTCCGCAACAGACCGACCTGGCTGGGTGCCAAGAAAACCCTTTTGCCAGGGAAGGTGGTGTGCAAAAACGGCGAAATCTGCTGGGCCCCCCTTAAAAAACGGTTTTAACTGGAGCACATCCCTTGCCTGGCACATGTCATAACCCTTGGCCGCCAGAAATTTTTTAAAAAGCTACCCGGGTTTTGGACTGCCTCCCGAAGAAGGCTCGAGGGCTAAATTTTTACTTCCGCCTTTCGCACCCTGCTTCCTTTCCCCCCTGGCCCGCGGGGCAGCGTCAGCTCGGCCCCCCCCGGCAACCGTCCCCATTGTTTTACCCTGTCAACACGCGGAATTTTTTTCCCCCCTCCAAAATTCTCCCCATTGTGGCAGCACGCAATGCCTTACGCCCGTACGAAGTGCACATGGGCCCACAAGCAGCGGGGGCGGGCCTCGGGGTGTTAACCACCGAGAGTGGAGCAGGGGAAAGAGCCTCTGCACCATCCTTGCCAGTTTTTTTAAGAAACCACCAAAAAAGGTCAGTGCGGGCGATGCCCTTTTCACTGACATTTTTGGTGAAACTTAGTTCTGGAACATCGTTTTGGGCACTCTGAAACAACAGGTCCCGCCAGCGACGGGGGGGAGACGGGCACAGATTTCGGAAACGGGGCCTTTCCTCCGTCAAATCCACAAGGGCCCACAGTTTTACAAATTTTATCGGGGCTTCATTTTGGCATTGGTTTTGGGGGCCAGGGCTAGGGCAAGGGAGCTCACAGCTCTCAGGGGCAACATCTCAGGCAAGGGCAGGGCTGTGTTTTAACTGGGGCCGGAGGGAGCGGGGGAGAGGGGAGGAGGAGTAGGGGGTATTTCCTTTGACACCGGGGCGGTACCCCACGTCCCTCCTTTTAAAAAGGTTTGGGGCGAATTTTTAGGCGGAGGAGGAAGAGAGGGAAAATCAGTTTGCTAGTGCCCCTCGACCCAAGGCCTTTGGGGAAAACAAGGCCCTCTCTCACATGAGTCTTGGATGCTCCATTTTCTCCAACATGATCCCCGCATTAAGGCCATCAAAATGAACCCAAAAGTTACGGTTTTGGGCCCCCCTCCTGGGTTCCCCCTTTCAAAAAAAAACTCACACTTTCCTTCCACCCACCCAAATAGAGAGAAAAAAGCAAAGGGAAAAGGAGACCTTGGGGTGATTGTCAACTGGAGACATCTGTTGCGTCTGCCCTTTTTCGTTTTTTCAAATGTCACGGTGGAACAACGCGTGACAGCATAGATTTCCAAGTACCCAGCGGCACAGCACAAGGTGGCAGAAGACTAATGGGTGACCTCGGCAATCTTTGTTTTTCCACCTCACCAAAGCATGGCAAAACAGGGCACACATAAAAACACACAGAACCAGGGTTTTATCATGTCAAAAGACTATCGGGGTCTCAACACCGATGTTTTTGGGTGTGTTTTCCCGGGCCCAATAAAATTCGGGGACCAAAATGGACCAATGGCCTGAGCCGCTCGCCACGACATAGAGGTGGGGTTTTCCCGCCCACAGCCACGTCATATCTGAGCGGAAACCCTTTAGCACAGCCCGGGTGAACATTTCAGACAAAAGCATTTCCGGGTTTCCACAGATAATGTGGATCTTTTTACTTTCTCAAGATGAATCAGGGAGGATCTCTGATGATTTTGTGGCCCCCAAAAACCGAGGTTTACCGATTAGTTTTCCGGTCTCCCTTTACATTCCCTTCCCAAACCCGAAATGGTCCCGTTTTAAAACTTTTTTTTTAAAATGATCATTTTTTTACTTTGGAATTTTTTTTTCTCTTTTCCCAAAAAGTTCATTTTTCTGGTTTTTTCTGTGAGGAAACTGTTTAAAAAACAGCAAGGTTTTTATGAAAAACAAACCCATTATTTCCATTTAAACCCTTTTAACTTTTATCTTTTTAGAAAGTTTTTTCCGGCAAAATTTTGTCAATTTTTGGTTTTTTTGGAAATCAAATTTTGGGGTTTGCGTGAGATACAAACAAAAATTATGGTCCTTTGGAAAAGAAATGTGGCTTTTAAGTTGGGATTTCCCCCACAATTTTTAACAGTGGCTTTAGAAATCAAATTTTTTAAAATTTTGGGGGCATCGCTTTGAATGCAGCAATACTAAAAGGGCCTATTTTTAAAAAAAAATGTTTTTTTTTCTAACAGACATTTTTTTCTTTACAATTGTCCAAAAAATGGGTCAAAGGGGGCTTTCTTTGAATTTTGGGGGGATTTTTCTTTTAAATGCAGCTATACTACAGTCCTTTATAAAAAAAAAGTTGTTTCTAACAGACATTGTTTTTTCACAAAATTTTTAAGAGGGGTCAAGGGGGATGGGGCTGTCAGAAACATGAAAAGGTAGGACACTGTTAATGGAAACATATTTCAAAATGACTTGTTTTTTCAAGATCTTTAACATAGCTATCAATCCCTGTATTGAGACAACCCATTTAATACAATTAAAAAAAGGAGAAACAAAGACATGGTGGGATTCCATCTTATTCTAAAAAATGTTTTTTTCAAGAATTAAACTACAAAAAAACTTGCATGTACAAAATAGCTGGTAAAAAATTCCTCTGAATTGTACAAGGGAGGTACGGGAAAATTTGGACCAGATGTAGGTTATTCAAGGACATGGAGTATGGAGCACGGACAGAGAACAAAGTTTCAGAGACAATTTTTCCCCAGCACGTTGAGTAAAAATAAGAAAAAAAAAATGCCAAGATAAAGGGCACCTGGGTGGAACAGGAGCGTTAACCACCATATTTTCCAAGTGAAGCTCAATTGCCGCACTCATACGAGGGGCAAGCGCTACCCAGGACAGGTATGGTCAATGTTTCCCGTGAAACTAAAATGGTGGTTGAAAAAACTCCTTTTTCCGGCACTTTTTAATTTGGGGGTCAGACAGGTTTAATGGTCATTTCTGCGGTACAGGACAGATATAGTCAATGTCCGTTCAACTAAATGGTGGTTGAAAAAAACTCCTTTTTCCGGCACTTTTTAATCTGGGGGTCATGCAGGTTTTGGGGCTCATGCTGCGTCCAGGACAGGGATATAAATGTTTCCCGTTCAAGTAAATGATGGGGTTTAAATCATACTGCCTTCTGGCACTTTTTTTTTTGTGGGGGGATGCAGGTTTAAAGGGTCATGCTGTGGTTTAAAAGACAGGGGATAGTGATGGTCTGTGATTTTTTTTTTTTGGCTTTTTATAACCTAAGTGTGTTGCCTAAGATGTAGCACTATCCATTTGACTGTTGTGGATGTTAATTCCACTTCTCCAGCCCTGTTTGGGTGTAAGATGGGAAAGGGGTTGTTGCCTCTCCCATAGACTTTAATGGTCATTTGCTCATAATCGACCACTCACTATCGACTATCTTGGGCGATGATGGTCGACATCGACCGATGTCGATGGTCAACGTAATCGCTCAACACTAATCCTGAGTATAGTAACACTTCCCAGCTGCCCTGTGTCTGTTCTGATAGGGTTTGTTGTTGCTGGAGATGTGGAGATATGTATGCTACAGCAGGGGATATAGGAACACATGTATTCCCCCTGCTCTGCTATTAGCAATCACAGCTTCACAGACTTCTCCACACTCATAGATCAGCCCTAATACAGCTGATTTAGCAGCCTGCAGCAGACCTAGGCAGGTACACACAGGGTTAACTCTGGCAGCAAACCCCCTCGCCCCTCCTCCTGCTGTATAGAAGTTATGGAGGAGAGCTCTCTGTGTGCTGAAGGGAGGGGGGAAGAGGGAGGAGAAGAGGCAGACAAGAAGCACGCCCCTCAATTCAACTGCCAGGCACACTGAGGTAGGCTGAAAGCTTGTAATGAGACAACTCCTTTAAGTCAAGGTCTTGGGGGCTACTGATGATTGGTCCAATAAAGTAAGCTGGACTCTTTTTTTGTCAATCAGTGATATACATAAAACAAGCAGTGCCCTCATATACACCGGTCATAACATGGTGGTGCCCATTGCTATATGCATGGCTTCGCGCTGGGCTTTTGCAGTGACTTACTGGCACAGTGCGGCATATCAGGATGACTGTGCTCGCCATAACCCGTGGTTGTAGAAGCTACACTATACTTGTATTCTGTCCTCTCTGCTACTATATACACTGTTGACCCCTGTGGTGTGAGACCAAGACCATTTTTGGTTCAACTCATTTTAAGAAAAGGTCTCACCCCTAGGGAGCACATACCCCAAGAGTTTATAATTGCAGGGATTTTCGCATTAAATGTTGCATTACAGGCAAGAGGTTTGGGGATTGGATTTCCATCTGACCACTGAGGGCTTCAATTGCGGGGGGTTGAGTGTGCTCCCCGGTGTCTAGTGATAATTACAGAAGCAAGTCTTGGCTTCCCCTCGAATTCTGATCACAATCTTCTGAAGGAGCTGTGGCTTTCTCTAATGACATGTCTGCTCTGTTGTGTTTATAAGCTACTATCTATTGCAGGATGGGATCAACTGACCTAAATCAAACACATATGGCAGGTTTTGACTTCTCTCCCTGAATATTATCAGCTTTGTTTTATTACGCTGAAGGAAGCAGATGTAAAATCTACCTATACAAAAGATTTGTAGTAGGGGGCTCTGAGGGCAGAATTCTCCACCATAGATGAAGCACATGCTAGATAAACTGTCACGAGTCACGCCCAGGTCGCGGGTGTGCTGGTGGCTCCCTTGTCAAGGTTACTCACCTCTCCCCGCTCCTGCTCCACTGCGATTCTCTGCTGTGTGCTGGCGCACATATACCCGCCCCATAGGGCGCGCGTGTGCCGGCTCTGTGAAATTTAAAGGATCAGCATGCCGGTGATTTAATCATCGCTGGGCACTGACCCTATATCTTTACTTTTCCTGCATGCTTTGCAAGTTTGCTTCCTAGTGAGTGTTGCTGTACGTTTCCTATCTTTCTGTATTTCTGACCTCCTGCTTGTTTCTATTAACTACATTGCCTGCCCTGACCTCTCTGCCTGTCCCTGACTATACTCTTGCCTGACAGTTCTGAACCATGCTGCACCCCGGCTGTCACCGCAAGCAGGTCACATCAGGGGTAGCTACCTAGGAGTCTTCCGCCGGACAAGTTCAACCAGCCTTGTAGAGGGCTCTGATGCAGATCAGGAGGCTCCTTAGGGTATAATCACATGGCGTTTTTAGATATGTGTTTGGGTGTGTTTTTTTTGGACCCAAAAACTGACCCCAACAGGTATCTAACAATGCTCAGTGTGAAAAATGTAGCGTAAAAGTGTGGTGCGTGTTTGGATACGTTTCCGGTGCAGCAGACACGCACCCCATAGTTAATGTCTTTTGCATAAAACGGATCAAGAATTGACATGACAGTTCTTTGATCAGATCCGTTAAATGCATGCGAAAGATGTATATAAAACACGCCCCACACTTTGGGCACATGTTTGGATACGTTTTACGCGGCGTTTTTCGGATTGAAAAACTTATTGAAACATGCCATGTGAACATCCCCTTTGGCTCCACCCCCTGACGTGGCTTATACCACCGCTTGCGGTGGTCCAGAGGATCGACATTCTGTACATCCATGACAGTGACAACCGCTAATGACTGCAGGACTTGGAGATTTTAAAAAAATATTGATAGTGATATAAGAAATAAAAAAAACACAATAAGTATAAAAAATTGTTAAACAATAGGTCATTTTCTGATGACAAGTTCCCTTTAAAGGGGTGTTCCCACCACAGAGTTTAGTGGCCCATTGCTAGGATATGGCATCAAAGTCAGATAGGTGTGGACCCCACCACTCAGACCTGCACCGATCTGGAGAATGGTTTCCCAAATGACAGTAGCGCAAAACTCTCCATTCTGTTCTATGGGAGTTCCGAGTACAACCGAACATTCCGCTCACCTGTATTGGGAACTCCCATAGAACAGAATGAAGAGTTGTGTGCAAGCCCGTCCATTGAGTTCACTATAAAAAGGGGTGTTGCCTCCATAGTGTTCTGATAGCGTATTCTATCCATAAAATAGTTTTTGGCTAAATAGCTCGCAACTTAGCCACCTCCTTCACACACATGTAGCTTGTTGGTTTTGCACAGTCCTGTTGATTTTGTATTCTGTTCCCTGAGAAGTTTTTGTTCTGTTGGTTTCCTCTAGCCCACGCCTGGGACCCGCACCTATCAAATTTTGCTGTCATGCCCTACCAATGTGCCATCAAACTCTGGGAACACCCATTTATGATGAATAATGTCTGCTGGAGGATATGAAGTATACTGAAGGCAATGAGTGGATCAGTGGTGGCATATGTTTTAAGGGTTTTGAGCCTTGCCATACAGAAATTTTGTAGATCTATTTCACCTTCTAAAGTCTGATGTAAGATGTGGTCACCATGAGACCTTTGGAGAGATGGGGCCTAGCTCTGGTTGGGTGCTCAAAACCACACTTTCAAGAGAGACTGCCTCATTCATAGGGATACAATGGGGCTCATATTTTAAAAGAACATGTGACATGTCTGTTTTTAGGAAATACTTCTGTGCCCCACAAAGTAACAATTCTGGAACATCTTTCCTCAGGTCTCTATCTTGTGCCTCTAGCTTTGATCACAAATTTCTTACAAATTTCTGTTATCTCTCATAGAAATTCATTACTAATCGGTCAGATGGGGGTTACCAATTTGGGGATGACGCCCTGCACAGAATTACATTATCCAGTCAGTGTGTGCAGGGACACGCCCCTTTAAATACTGGGATGGTAACACCCAGCTGACAGATTCAGTAATACATTTCCAGGAGGAATAACAGAGGAACAGCACAACACAGAGATATAAGAGAAGAGGCTCCAGGATTGTTGCTTTATAGGGAACACAAGGATTTACTAAAGAAGACCGCTCAGGAGAGGTCACAGGGCCTCGTCAAGGGTCTTTGAAAGGATAAGGAAATATCAGACGTCTGCTATTGACACCCCCATCTTTCGTATTTGGACCACTGTCATCATCCACACTAATGTCCAAATATATTCAAGCATGCCAATTAGCATTTGGACTTTGATGACAAAAATATTTTGGATCCAAACAATATCTCTAAGACAAAAGGTAAAGCAATGCAATGTTAAATGCTGCCATAAGGTTCAGTTGAAGACATTGCCAGACTGTGGTGCCCAGTGGAGTTTATTCTTTGGGTCACCAGTAGAGTTGATTCTTGGGGCCGCCAGTGGAGCTGATTTTAAGGGCCCACCAGTGAAGTTGATTCTTGGAGCCCACCAATGGAGGTGATTCTTGGGGCCCATCAGTGGAGTTAATTTAGGGTCCCGCCAGTGAAGTTCATTCTAGGGTCCCGCCAGTTAAGTTGATTCTTGGGGCCCACCAGTGGAGTTGATTCTAGGGGCCAAACAGTGGAGTTTATTCTTGAGGCCCACCAGTGAAGTTGATTCTTGGAGCCACCCTACACCTACTCTATATGAATCTCTGCCTCTCTTTCTCTGCCTCTGTTTCTCTGAAAAGCAGTGCTCGGCCTTGCCATGCATTTTCGCCCAGTAGGGATTTCCCCTGCTCCCTTGTGGGCCAGTCTGAGTCTGGGCAAAGAGGTGCTGCAGGGTTTAGGCCTCTTCTTTTTTCACTGATCCTCCAGGGAGGGTTTATATATTACAGATGGTCACGTGACTGCTGTTTAATAGTTACAACCTCCAAGGAGAAGCTTCCTATGCATTAGAAGTGCCAGAGGGGGCAACAGTGTGCAATAGAAAGCCTGTATAGCTATATTGTACACACTATAATATCTACCCCTGTTTATTTTCATTCTCTGTCTCTAGGTATTAGGAATTCCCTTCTTGTGGCTTCTTAGGAGGAAATCTCAGAAGGAGAACACTTCAATCAGTTTGCTTAAAAGTATTTCATCTTCCTCAGTGTAAGAGACATATAGAAAAACATTCCTGAAAGATATCGGCAGAGTGTGGAACCTTTCTGAAGACTTTGGTTACTCAGGAAACTTTTAAATATTTGTAAAGATTTACTTGTCTTATTTCTGTCAACCGCAAGTACTGAGATTTAATTAATGGAATGGAGCGGGTTCATTAATATCCTCCATGTCCCCGGGCGTTGTGTGTGCACATCACAGCCTGAAGAATCTGTAGGTAACATGTGATAGAACAGAATTGGGAGAAGCACCCAGTGTTGTAGATACAGAAGTTACCTATCTGCCTACCTACCAATCTACCTACCTATAGACTGATCGACTGAGTAATTTACTGCCAGTCAATCAAAGGATTAGTTGAAAGGACAATTGTTAGGTCAGTCAATCCATTGATTAATCATTTGATAGGTCGGGTGGTTGATAGATTGGCAGGTAGATAACTAGTTACTTTTGTATTTACAACACTTACCTACTGACTGTCAATCAATTTGTTAGTTGATTGGGCAGTTGATAAATTGATCAATTTACCCATTGACTGATTTATAGATTTGGGACAGACTAAGCTAATGATGAATAAGTTGGTTGATTGCTTGGTTGATCAATCCATTCCTCTAACTTATCGATTGGTTACAGACTGACCTATGGGAAAGATGGTTGATCAAATTGTCGGTTGATTAGTCAATAGTCTGACCAAGCTATCAGTTAGTAACAGGTTGACCGACCGATTAATTGGTTGGTTGATTGCTCAGTTGATCAATCGTTCATCAGACTGACTTTTCGATCGGTGATGGACTGACCTACCAATTGATAGGTTGGTTAATTGGTCAGTTGATCAATCAATTGCCCAACCAACCTATCAATTGGTGATGGACTGTCCTACAGCTTGATATATTGGTCAGTCACTTGGTTGATCAATGAATCATCTGACCAAGCTATGGATTGGTGATATAATGAACTAACGATTGATAAGTTGGTTGCTCAGATGATTAATCGTTCCTCCGACTGACAAACTATAAATAGGTAGGTTGGACTATTGGTCGATCGTAAGTTTAATGATTGGTCAGTTGTTTAAGCGACTGATTTACCAACCTACTGAGCATCCAATCAACCGACCTATCAATCATCAATTGAACATCCTATCAATTGTCCGACTGAACTATCAAGTAGGTCGGTCTGTCACCAATGGATAGGATCAGCCGAGTGATGGATCAGCCGATCAGACAAAACCACTGTACTTATCTGGAAGCTGCTTTGATTTTAAAACCTACATAGGGACAACAAAACAGGGCCACATTACCCCAGCATCGAAAAAATGTCCAAAAAATCTGTCTCTGTTTTTAAGGAAACTAGGTGCTAGCCAAGATGGCTTACTTATAGCCCTCCATGAGGCTGGCAACAAGTTTTCTCGGACTTCAGAACATCATCTTAGTGATTGTTGCGAGCAGGTTTTGGATCCTCTATGTCACCCAGGAGTTTTGGCATGGAATCAAGCCGAGGAGTGGAGTTTATGGAGTCCCCTTGTCTTCATCCTTTAACTCCTTATACAAAGGATCTGGACTTTGCAGCAGGGAACATTCCGGTCACTACCCTCTGCATGGTCACATGCAATGACGGCTGGCTTGCAAGCTTGGTACTGGAGGCATAGATGTAACCCAGTCAGAAGCAGAAGGGTAGGGCAGAGTTCTTGCATAAATGGGTCACAGGTAGAAGGTCAGAGCAGGCAGCAGACAAATGGGAATGTCAGTAACAAGCAAAAGGTGAAACCGGAAGGTTGTACACAATAATTGCTCAGAAAACACAGTAAGGTGCACCAACAAACTGGCACCAAGGGGAAGGGGGAGATGGAGATAAAAAGTTTCAGGTGACAGATCATTGGTTCTTGGGAAAGCTTGTTTTCGCCCAAGGGAAGAGAGAGGAATGGGGAAGCCAGAGAGCCGCTGGAGTGGGAGCTGCACATCACTGAGGCCAAAGTAATGGGTTGCGACGCAAATCGTAACAATAATCCAGTAATACTGGAAATCTCTGCTGTATGGCTAGGCAGATTTGTCATTTGGGTTCTGTAAAAACTTGACAATAGTCCATCAGGAGCCAGAGTGAGGGCCATATTGCCATCTTGGTCGAATTTACAGCAGCTTACAAAGAGGGGGACCCAGAGTTCAGGTTAAATTGTGGCTGCTGGTTAAAACTACTCCAGCCATAGCTGGTTGGCACAGGAGGATCTCGTCCTTGCTTGTACCCAGCTTCGTTTCTTGATCCTTATTTTTAGACTTGGTGCTCTCTTGTTCCATCTACATTTCTCAGTCCTTGTTTGTAGACTTGGTGCTCGCTTGTTTCATCTACATTTCTCAGTCCTAGTTTGTAGACTTGGTGCTCGCTTGTTCCATCTACATTTCTCAGTCCTTGTTTGTAGACTTGGTGATCGCTTGTTCCATCTACATTTCTCAGTCCTTGTTTGTAGACTTGGTGATCGCTTGTTCCATCTACATTTCTTGATCCTTGTTTGTAGACTTGGTGCTCGCTTGTTCCATCTACATTTCTCAATCCTTGTTTGTAGACTTGGTGCTCGCTTGTTCCATCTACATTTCTCAGTCCTTGTTTGTAGACTTGGTGCTTGCTTCTCACCATTTACTGTTCTTAATCCTACCTAATTTGGGCCCCCTTTCTCCAGGGGCCCATAGCAGCCATTGATCTGACTTTATGGTACATCCTCCCATGTTTCAGGGACGTTTTGCCATCACCTCGGAGAGCCGCACATTCCTCGTTTCTCCGCTTTCTAAACTCTTATTGTCATTCAAACTACGAAATCCTCATCCCCGCAGATTTACAGTGCTGAACCCCCTCAATCCTATTATTACAGGAGCTTCATTTAGGGGCCACATGTAGGAGTCCTGATTTAACGTAATTAAACATCTGCAGCCCAGATTAGAAAAGGGGCTGTAAGTGCAAAAGGTCGAGACTATTGTGAGTCAACAATCCCGGGGTGTAAATAAGTAATAAAGGACAAAGGAATGACCTCGCCAAGACTTGTCCTGCAAGGAGACCAGAGGAGCGCCACAGGGAGCCCGAGACAATGCGGGCCGCCCCAGCCTCCATTGATGTGTATTCCCAGTGATATTTATTGGAGGACCTCGTTCTGGGCCCATGACATCCTTTGTGGCCCGGCCACCTGACATTCTCTCCCTTTTCAGAGCAGTTAACCTGGAATTAAAAAGCTTAGCCATCAGGGTCAACTTTTTTTTTTCTCCACCGCTCAAAGAGACCCCCACCCCTCCATGATATATTGTCCCCATTCATCCTGTTAATTAGTCTAATCACCGTGGAAGTATCTCCCTACAAAGCCACCAACCCTGAGCTTGTCCTTATTGAGACAGATCATAACCGCAGGATTCCTTGAGATAACTCCAAGACGAAACCCACCAGATGTTGTTATCAAGATTCGGAAATATTTCAACAACAGGGTCCGTCCGCCGGCAACAAGTCTTTTCAAAGGTGCCATGGATTTACAAATATAAAAAAAAAGGGAGAAGGAGGAGGGGAGGAATGTTATCCCACCGGGTCATTTAGCAATCTCCGTGGTGGGATTTCTCTTTCCCATGCTCCATTCACACAGCTCTTACCGTGCAGAGTCCCCCTGGAATTTGAACAGTTTCACTGACTTTTCCTGAAAAAAAGTAAAAAATAATATATATTTCATTAAAATGTTGTTTTTAATTTCAATTTGTCACCTCCTTCGATATCTCTGCTTGCTGTCAGTGACCAGAAACAGTCTTGTGTGTAGGCAGAAGATAAAAATTTGTCCCGACCACCCGGGTTGGATTAAAGGGGTTCTCCATTTTGAACAATCTCTACCTGTTAGAATGATCGCTTGACAACAAGTGGCTCTCAGCAATCAGCTGTGATGACTGATCAAACCTGGCATTAAGTGTTAAATATTACTGCAGCACCCCCACAGGGAGAGTTAGATATTACACACTGCCCATTGGGGTCTCTGTACAAGGCAGGACACGATGGGTCATCCAAAAACGTTCACTATGGGTGACATGAACGTATTCTGGCATCCTTACAGCCCAAAAACTGGCGCTCAATGTATGAGCAGGGGCAGTCCAATATTAGGCGCATTATAAAACACCCGCGGCACTTTGTAATGCGCCTGATTTCGGGGGCGTGCTGGAGCTGTGTTGCACTACAACCGTACGAAACCACATTTATAACTTCAGTACAGCAAATCCAGGCGCATTACTGCTGGAACAGGTAGAGCACTTTAAAAGTGTTTACCTGAGCCTGAAGTGTCGCTTTGTAGCAGGAAAGCTCTAAATCTATGACTCACAGTATGACAGGTTCATAGATTCAGGCACATTCTTCGCTACTAATGCGCACAAAAAAATGGTGCCTGGGCACCAAAAATCATACATGTCACCCTATGTTCTGAAGAGAATTCCAAATGGAGAACCCCTTTAATTCTCTAAAACCCAAAATCTAGGCTGATACATTTTACCTGCACTGATACACTGTAGCAAATTGGAAAGACAGCAGATGTGCTCCAGATGTACTTACTCTACCGAGGATGCTGTTGACTAGCTACAACTGTAACAAACCCTCAGCTGTGAGAAACATTAGGACGGTTCAGGTTTTTGCAGAAATTAGAAATGTTTCCATTCACTGAAATCAAGCAGAGATCCCCTGTACAGTCCTAACTGTTCTCACCCCTGTGGGTTTAATACAACCACATGCAGTTGAGGTAAATATATAGAGCACAGATCTCTCTCTCTGATCGTTTGCTACAATGTACCAATGCAGATAAAGTACAGGCAGTCCTCAACTTACACCTTTCCGACTTACATCTGCCCCATAGTTACAAATGGAGATTTATGCGGCATGCTGGCACTTGTAGTTCCATGTTCCACAGCAGATAGTAGCTGTGGAACTACAAGTTCCAGCATGCCACAGCAGCACATGAGGTGAAATCTTCTTAACAGAGGAACAGACAGCAAAACAAATGTAAAAACCATTCCCTGTACTATCCAAAACTAAACTGTGCTGGAGTTACATTTAATAAATATATCTGTTCCGACTTACATACAAATTCTACTTAAGAACAAACCTACAGTCCCTCTCCCGTATGTAACCCGGGGCCTGCCTGTATAGGCAATCCGGACTGTTGGACATGCAGATTTGATACACTGGTTATCCACCACTATGAGAAGTGTTCGGTTAAGCAGGTTTTTAGCCTCTTTGTGCAAGCAGGGATGTTGCTTTTCATTGACAGCAATCAGAGATGTTAAACATTTCTGAATTTAAAGGGATTGTCTTCTGCATATGGATGTCGAAGTGGAAAGTTACCATTTGGGATCTCCCTCTAATTAGGCTCAGCAGGTCCCACGGTGGTGTATTCAGTCCATCCATGTATTAGGGTCAGTGGCATAACAATCACAGTTAGGCCATGTTCACACGGCAATATCCCGGACGTAATTCAGTCCGTAATTACGCGCCAGATGCGCCTATTACGGGCTGAATACGTCCTAGTAACTACGGTAATCCACAGTTCTCATAGAGAACTATGGATTACGTCTCCTCTCCCTGCTCGGCGAATACGCCGAGGGGGGAGATAATTGACATGTGAATTACCAGCGGCGTATACGCGCCGCTGGTAATGAAAGTCAATGGGCCGGTGAAGTGCCGGCCCCCCGCTCCCTCCCCCGCTCCCTCCCCCGCCCCGCCCCCGGCCACACGGCGTAATTGCGGGGCGTAATTACGTCCCGCAGATAAGCCGTGTGAACATAGCCTTACAGGGAGTGCATATGGGTCTGGAAGGGACTGGGGCTGACCTATGGTGTTACCAGTAGGGCACATGCCCTGAATCCAGATCCATGGGCTCCCTGCCACCTATTATTTTAAGCCACATGTTGCCTGAAGGCTACAAAAGGTTTGAGGACAGGGAAGAACCTTGTCCTCCCAACATAGATGATGTGATGGGTTATGTTTTTTTTTATTTCCTTTCATTGGCTCAAAGAGGGCACTACTAATGGGGGGAGGGTTAACTAACTACTACATAGGGGCACACAAGTATACTGTAACTTGGGGGGCACAAAGGGGAGGCATCATTAGAATGTGGGGGTAACACGGGGGCATTATGACTCTGTGAGTTCAAAAGAGGGATGTGTGATGCACAAAGAGGACATTATTACTGTTTGGGCAGCATGCACGTGGTTTCCGAAAATAAGTTAGGGAAAATGCTTAGACCGTGCTGAAAAATGGAGGGCTTACAATGTTTTTGCCCAAAATGAGTTGTGGCCAGCAGAATTCATCAGGGTGGAAAGTGAATGACTCCAATCAAAGAAGATGTCATCTGTGATCACTAGAGAACTACATGTACAGTACAACCCCTGTACAAGCCGTATCTGTTCTCTGTTGTTTTTTTTTAAGCATGGCCAAACAACTGCACCAGATTTGGCACAAGGTAAATCAGGTGAATCAGGAGGTTTAGGACAAATTCAGCACATATTCCCAAAAAATTGGAACTCACTTTGAATTGGTTCCCCAAATCTTCACCAAATTCGGCACATAGGTAAATCAGGCTTTTTAGAAAGTGTTATATCAGGTTTCAGCTCTCTAGGACCTCCAAAGTAAAAAACACAAGATAATAGGCACCAGTCCAAATATAAAAGGAGGAATTTACTGAAACAATACAAAAATGGCAAAAATCAGAGGGGCATGTAGGCTGACGCGTTTCGGGCGATATACTGCCCTTAGTCGTAGCTCAGCTCTCTAGGACCTACAATACTTAAAGAGAACCTGTCACATAGTTGTTGCCCCCCTTGTTGAGGGCAGTACAAGCTAGTGTCAGACCTGCTGTTCCCAGCGCTGTGTCCCTTATTCTGTAAGATGCTGTAGTTTTCGTGTATTTAATGCTCAAATCAGTTTTCAGCCAGAAGAGTCATTCGAAGAGTCCTTCAGAGAGTCAGTTTTTTTCAAACCCGGCCAATCGGAGGGTAGCCCCGCCCACCTCAACTGACAAACCGATTACTTTGAATAGGTAGAAACTTGTGAATAACTGTCAGTGGGCGGGGCTAGCTTTTGGTGGGCGGGGCTCTCACCTACTCATGAAGATTTGAGGGGTAAATGCTCTAAAACTGCTGCATCTTACAGAATAAGGGGACACAGCGCTGGGAACAGCAGGTCTGACACTAGCTTGTGCTGCCCTCAGCAAGTGGGGCACAACCTATGTGACAGGTTCCCTTTAATATAGTCACAAGAAATCAGGACACTCCATGAACGGACTGTACCTACATATGGAATTTGAGTATTCTTATAAATTGAAACCCTTTTAGTCATCCCTCCAAAAATGAATCCTGCCCTTGGACAAAACACTCCTGCTATGGCAAAGCGTACAACTGCTCTGAAAGCTCTCAGCAGACCCAAGCCCGTCTCCAGGCTGACCAGTGAACTGCTGAAACTCCCTAGCACACTGAGGCATGACTGCAGTCTCAGTGAGATAGACGAGCAGCTGAGGCTCCCCAGCAGATCCAAGCCCGTCTCCAGGTTGACTCAATGCACCACAACCAACAGTGAGCTGCCAAAATCCAACAGAACAGTGGAAGGACAGCAGTCTCAGTGAGACAGGCAGAAGAAACTCCCACACAGACTTAAAATTATCTACAGGCTGTAGAACAGGTATCAATTTAATGTGCAGTCTAATTGTTCCCCTAGTGGTGGGGTATGGGAGCTACTGCTCAGCAATCAGCTGCACCTGTTTATCTTTCCAAAGTAGCATAGGGTCCAGTGTTGCCTCTTTACTGGGTTCAGTTTCAGTCCAGCCTTTGAGCTGTGAGTATGACCTTGTTTCTGTGTTTTTTTGTAGAACAGGAAAGCCAGCAGCGTTTAAATGTCTGTAAAGGATAAATCCTTTATTGGTGCCACAGATAGGTATACAGCAGGATGATTACACAGGTGAAAGAACGTTGACGTGTTTTGAGCCATTACTGGCTCTTAGTGATGGTCATTGCTATGACTAAGAGCTAGTAGTGGCTCGAAACGCGTCAGTGTTCTTTTTACCTGTGTAATCATCATGCTGTATACCTATCTGTGGCACCAATAAAGGATTTATCCTTTACAGACATTTGAATGCTGCTGGCTTTCCTGTTCTACGTTGTTGCATTGCACCTCCAGCCATGCAGCTGTGGGTTGTTAAAACGGTGAGCTGGCTCCTTCCTCTTTTCTTTTAGCTTCAGTCTTACCAGATATGACACAGCCAACAGCGAGCTGCTGAAACCCCCTCCAGCAGATTGAGGCATGACTGTAGTCTCAGTGGGAAAGACGAGCAGTAGAGACTCCCCAGCAGACCGAAGCCTATCTCTAGGCTCATCAGATGTTACAGCCAACAGTGAGCTGTTACAAATCCCCTGCAGACCTAAGCCAGTCTCTAGGCTGACCAGTAAGATTTTCACCGCACACAAACAACAATTTAATCAGTTAAACAAAACAGACCTGTGTGGAACTGAGTAATTCTGCTAGTCGGTAACACTGGTATACTGGTTTTTGTCTAGTAACCATATGGTAGAAATATTATCATAAACTTTCCCCTATTGAGATCAGCTATTCACCGGGGGTTTCAGAAGTCGGACCCAAGGTGATAATCTGATGACCGGGCTGGCTTTATTTGGAAAATGATTGTATATAGCAGAAAACAATTTGGAAAAATTTTACTTTTATTACATACCCTTAAACATATAAAATATGGTGTTTTAGACACAATCACAATACCAAACCATTTCCATAGATATATCCTTCATCAAATATGGTTAGGTAGTGGCCAATAGGGTAGATCTTTAGATAGTTTAGCTCACTATGGGCAAAAAAACAGTTTTCATACATGTGGCCCAAGATGTTTACATCGCCAGTGTACTCGCGTGACTGATTCGGATCCAGACCCCTTTGTCCCCTTGGGGAACTTTTCAACCAGTTACTCACGGACGATTTGGGCCCGGACGCCCCTTTGTCCCTTGGGGGGGCTTTTCTAGCCATGTATCATGACCCATTTGGATCCAGGACGCCCCCAGTCCTTGGTAACTTTACATAGCCAGTGTACTCACGTGACTGATTCGGATCCAGGACGCCCTTAGTCCTTGGGTAACTTTACATAGCCAGTGTACTCACGTGACCGATTCGGATCCAGGACGCCCTTAGTCCTTGGGTAACTTTACATAGCCAGTGTACTCACGTGAACAATTCGGATCCAGGACACCCTTAGTCCTTGGGTAACTTTACATAGCCAGTGTACTCACGTGACAGATTCGGATCCAGGACGCCTTTGGTCCTTGGGTAACTTTCCATAGCTAGTGTACACACGAGACCGATTCGGATCCAGACACCCTTAGTCCTTGGGTAACTTTACATAGCCAGTGTACTCAAGTGACCGATTTGGATACAGGACGCCCTTAGTCCTTGTGTAACTATACATACCCAGTGTACTCACGTGACCGATTTGGATACAGGACGCCCTTAGTCCTTGTGTAACTATACATACCCAGTGTACTCACGTGACCGATTTGGATCCAGGACAGAGGCGTAATTTGAAGCTCTGAGGCCCTAGTGCAAAAAGTGAAATGGGCCCCCCAGCTACCATGTGCCACTTACAATGCTGGTATCTCCTTATATGGCAGAAGAGCTTTTGGGCCCCCTCAGGCTGCTGGGCCCGGTAGCGACTGCTACCTCTGCACCCCCCATAGCTACGCCCCTGATCCAGGATGTCCTTAGTCCTTGTGTAACTTTACATAGCCAGTGTACTCACGTGACCGATTCGGATCCAGACACCCTTAGTCCTTGGGTAACTTTACATACCCAGTGTACTCACGTGACCGATTCGGATCCACATAATCTCCAAAAAATTGGGAATCGCAAGAGAAAAAGAGTTTACTTTTGATCACTATATTTACTATTTTGCCCTGCAAACTTAAAATCTATCAGTTTTTATCATTAAACACAAAAATTTAATTTTATTATATCTTACTCTTAACCCTATAACACTATTTAAAAAAAAAATGATCTCTATCCTCATTTTTAACCCTTTTTTGCTTCTGAAAAAGGGAATAACCCTTTTTATCACAGTTGTTGGGAACCCCACCTATTAAAGGGGGAAACCTTTTATTATAGCAAAGTACTAGCTTCAGTAAGGGAGCCAAATACTTGGGCATCTCCCTAATCCATAGACACAGAACAAAAAGGCCCCCTTGTGACCCTTCAGCGGTGACACCCTTGTAGGGCAGAGGTGAGGATCACAATTTTAAAAGCATGCCCACTCCGGCCCCCACATGTTTGCCAGCTAACCTGGCTTTTTCAAGGCTTGAGGTCCGTCACATGTGGGCTGAGCTCACTTCCTTTTTTATCATGTTAGTAAACACCCCTACAGGGGCTCACCAAATTAGCCACGAGAATCCTTAAAGCCCCTCCCCCCTTTGCCCGCCATCTAACATGTCCCGCTAAAACTCCCCCATGCCCCAGAGCCCAAAAACCCTTTAGTCAAATTACCTCCCAAACGGGTTGGGCCCCATTTACCTATTGCCCATGCCCCTGCACTGCACCCAAAAGACACCCCAGCCCCCAAACCCGTGATGGGGTTCCTTCACCTCTCATATTTTGCAATGCGTGCCCACCTAGAATGAACTAAGCAGATAGGATCACATTACACAGCACACTGGGCCTCTTGCAATTCCCTAAGCCCCTTCTCTTCAATTTCTAATATGCAAATTCATTGGGAAAAAAAAATGAACTCCATGTACAATAGACCACTGTCAATTTCTTCCCATAAAAAACCTTTCCAACCCCTTAGTCCTTGTGTAACTATACATACCCAGTGTACTCACGTGATCGATTCAGATACAGAACACCCTTAGTCCTTGGGGAAAATTTAAAAGCCAGTGTACTCACGTAAAAAATTTTGGTCCAGGACGCCCTTATCCCCTTTGGGGAACTTTTCATAGCCCGTTATCACGTGTCGATTCAGATACAAACACCCCTTTGTCCCCTTGGGAACTTTTTCATAGCCATGTACTCACAACGATTGGATCCAGACACCCTTAGTCCCTTGGGGGAAATTTTCATAGCCAAAGTACTCACGGACCCATTCGGATCCAGGTGCCTTAGCCCTTGGTAACTTTAAAATAGCCCCGTGTACTCACGGACCATTCGGATCCCGAAAAACCTTTGTGACCAAAGGAAGTGTCTGACCCACACCTAACGGCCCCCTTTAAAAAACCCCCCTTTAAAGGTGGAGCTACCATCCCAAAAGGGGCGACCCCACTCTACAGTGGCAACCCCCTGGCACAAACTATGATATGCAATACTCAGAAACCGGAGTTACTGCATAGTCCGGATTAGATGTTTATAACATTAAATTCTTGCAATTTTGCAAAATATGTGCCCCCCTCCCCTCATCCATTATTGTGGGGTTGTTTGCTAATGTTATTCCAAGTTTTTACCCCCCGGTTGAATAGTTTCCCAAATCCTCTCCTCCTTCCTCTCCATCTTTGTGAACACCTTTTTTGGATTGGGCCCCGGAAAACCCCTACATTGTACGGGGTTTGTCAAGTAGTTTTCAAATGGGCTTACTGACTTGGCACAGAAGTTTCTTTACCAAAGGGATAAACACCAAACAGATAAGAAGGTGCGGTGCGGAGATGGCATGTCCCTGCAGAAACACCATCTGTTTTCAGACTGGCCTAGGGACGACGCCGCTAAACATCACACAAAGCCACCGAAAATGATGAAAGAACTTTAATGGGATCTTTTTAGTCTAAAGTCGGCCAAAGGAGCAGGGATTAAAAGCTTTTTTGTTCGTGAAATTCCTTGGGGTAAAACCAGATCTTGCGTACTCCCGCTAGCAAAAAAAAAAAAAAACCCCACCCCCTGTGCTCATTGTTGCGAAAAAATGGAAAACAAGCTTTCCTTGGGGTAACAATACGATCACAAAGCA